>CBVK0100190984.1:0-12872 GCA_900067695.1 Picea abies | reverse complement strand
TGAGGTCAACACTCTCATAGTGTTGTGACCAAGCATTCTTCCATGGCAACCTGGAACTAACACACGAGGTTTCTCCTAGAGGAGGTGTTAGTTGTATCAGGCAAAGCATTAACGTCTATATGCTCACATGTTATCAAGTATAATACTTTACAAAGACTGTTATCTCAACTATAGTCATCAACTTGTCATGTGTACCTTTGAATCTTATCAACTTGATTTAATCAAACCTGGAGCCTTGTCTTCAGGAATGAGTGTTTGCTTTTCTTCCAAGTCTCCTTCACTCAAGATGACGAGTGCTTTCTTCAACTTGTCTGTTGTACTAAGACAATACGCTATCTTGACAGAAGGTTGGGTTAGAGGATAAACTCCATGATCTCAACTTTTAATCCATCTAATACCTTGACTCGGAAAAGGTTAGAATGATGGTCATAGCTACAACACGCAACACTCATCAAAATAATAATGCATATCAAAATAATCACACCTGGGTTGTTTCATTCCTTTGAATTTGTTGGATCTTGAGATCCTTCTAGATCTATGGCAAGAGATCTCTTCTCCTGCAAATACTCTTTAGGGTTTAACCATTAAACATATGTGAGTACATACCTCTGATAGCATTTGCAGGTAGTGGCTCCATCTAGTAGCAACGGTAATCATTACCAACTCTTAAGAAAACTTCAAGGGTGATTGCAACTGGTTCTACGGCTGCAACTGATGTTGCAACTGCAACTGGTTATGCAACTGCAACTTAGGGTTTTATGAGGAAACCCTAATTTTTCAAACTTCAAATTTTAAAATTCTAATCCAGGGAATAGATGGGCTGAGCCGATGCGAGTATGTTGGTGTAGTCAGAATTTTGAAAATCCAACTTTTACCCCCTCAAACTTGATCTGCGGATTTCTGGACTGGTGCTTCTGGTTTTCTGGTACTTCTGGTACTCTGGTTTTCTAGTTTTCTGGTACTTTGTGAAACTAGGGTTTCACTTTCCGGGAGATCTAGCCACTAAAAAGGTGCGCTAAAGGTGCCAAAATGATCCTTGGGGAAGGGTGCACTTTTCTAGGTGGTTTTAGGGCTGAAATACCTTTCCAACAAAAAGCCCTAATTTTCATGTACGACAACAGTGACGTTTTTCACTTTTCTCTTATGAAAGATGCTCTCTTCAGCTTGCCTCTGATACCATGTTAATGTTTAAGCCATTATTATAGTTCTTTGCATATTAGATAACAATAGCATAATACAAGATCACTGATAAATACACAATCACAAGAGACATAGCATTTATCCTGGGAAACCCTCTAGGGGAAGAAAACCCAGCAAAACTTCCTTAATATAGATAGCCAATACAATGCCATGAGATAACTCAAACTAAAACAGAAGTTCCTCTCCCAAAGATGTGCCACTCTCTCTCCTTCTTCTGCAATTCCAAAACTTGTCTCTCAAAATGAGCAAGTGAGTTGTGTCTAAGTGAGGCGCTAGCCTCCTTATTCATATTAGACTGGCACGTGTGAAGTGTCTCTTCAATGGCAGGGCCGACTTCTCCAACTGGGTGGTTATAACCACCTTTATTATAATTCAGCACCCCTTTAATATTTTCTGGGGTCGACTTCTTATTCTGCCTATTACAATTATCTTTTGACCAATCCGAAAAAGGGGATTTGGTCCTTTATAATAACCGACATGATCCATCCGCAATGGGGATTGATCCAATGAATAATATATCAAATAATAATAAGAATACACTTTGCAATTACATTATTTTAACAGAGTCGGGTTTTCATCACGAAGCAAGGATACAGTCGGGTTTTGGTCACGAGGCAGAGATCCGTCGAGGCAGGGATACAGTCGGGTTTTGGTCATGATTACAGAAGATCAGAGTCGAGTTTTGGTCGCGATTGCAGAGATCCTTCGAGCCAGAAACCCATCAATCTAGTTGAGTAGACGATACAGTCAGGTTTTGTGAACCAGTCCATCGCTTGCAGAGATCCATCAAGGCAAGATCCGTCGTGAACCATTTCGAGGCAGAGATCCATCGTGGCAGAGACCCGTCAAGGCAAGAGATCCGTCGAGGCAGGGATACAGTCGAGGTTTTTGGTCGCGAAGAAGAGATCCGTCCTGTTGAGTAGAGGATAGTCGGACTTCGAGCTACAGTTGGAGGTTGTTACAGTCGGGTTTGGAATAGAGTCTTGTCATGTATGGGAGCTGGCAGACAAGAGCCAATCAAACTTTCAACTACCTAAGCAGCCATCATTTATGCTTTGAGACATGGAGGATTCTCCTCAAGCAGAAACCAGTGAATTCAACAACAGGGAACAATTTCAGTATCTTAAGATATGCAATAAAAACCAAGGATCAATTTACAGCCCCACTGATATAGCTATGGAGTCGGATTTCTCGTTCTGGACATTCCAGATAAAACAACTGTTGCAACAGATGGAATCTCTCTTTACCGAAAACAATAAGCTTTGTTCAGAGATACACTCTCTCTTTGCTAGATTTTCGGAGGTGGAAGGGGATAATTTATCCCTTAAGAAGATAATACACGAAAACGAAGAGCAGGAATCCCTCCACCCCCAGAACGATGTGCTACACGCAGAAATCCTAGATCTTAAAAGCAAACAAGAAGAAATCAGATCCCAACAGGCCACCTTCAAACTAGAAACTGAAACACACATTATTTCATGGGCACAAGTGGTCCGTGGGGAAGATAAAACTCCCCCCCCCCTCTTGTAGCAGTCGAGGAGGTGGTGCAGGCTAAACTCGCGGAGGAGCGCGCCAGAAGGGCAAGGGAATTGAACCTCAAAGTAAGGGGTCTCCCCTTGCCTCACACATCTCCGGACCCTATGGAAGTGGGGGCCCTGTTTCTCCGGGACAGAGCCTAGATTGGTTACGACTCCACTCTCTTCCTTCGGTTTAGGACAACGACTGATCGGCTTCGTGACCTTAGAGCTAGGAGGAAGTTGTTTTCTCTCCCTAGCAGGATCTTTCTAGATGAAGATCTCACCAGAGCACAATTTGTGGAGCTTAAACACTCCAAAGAACAAGTTATGGCGGCATGGCAGGCAGGGAAATGGGCAGTCATTAGGAACCTCAAGGCATTCATTCAGGACTCCTTCCCGCTTGGGTGGGAAGCCCGAACTGGGGCTTCCAAATGACAGGCACGGTTGGGGGGACGACAGGGTGCAGACATCTCTATCAGTTGTTGGAATGGCAATGGATCTTTATGGTCATCGTTGAGTCTCTTATATGATGCTCTCGAGTCAGCAAACATCCTCTTTGTAATCGAGACTCACACGAGCCCTGCTCAACCTCTTCCAGACTATGCAGGATACCATTGGCTTTCAGTTTAGAGGCAGGAGACGAGGAGCTCGGGTGGAGTCAGAGGATCAAGTGGAGTAGCTTGTTTGACTAGGAATTCCCTCCAGAACAGGGTCTCTTTGGTGGCCACAGATGAGTTTGCCAAGTTTATGTGGGTTCGGGTTAGAGTCGGAGTCACCCCTCCGAGGGACATTTACATTGCAGTCTACTACTTCCCCCCAGCCTCTTCGTCGTTTGCTATCCATAATGACGTCAATGGGGACCCCTTTATAGACTTGTACATTGGCATCACCCAGTACTCCATTGTTGGGGAGGTCATCCTATTGGGCGATTTCAACGCCCATACTAGAGATCTCCAGACCCCTTTTCACGATCAATCAGAGGATGTGTTTTGTACTCGAGGGATAGATCCAGAGTCAGTGGGGCTTCATCGGCTATCCGACGAGGCTTTGGGGCCCATTACAACATATGGTTGTCACCTATTGTAGCTGGGAGAATCTCAGGAACTATTGATCCTAAATGGGCTCCCTTGTTTACCAAGTTCTTGCTTCTTCACCTGTCGACCTCATGGAGGAGGTGCGAGTGTAGTTGACTATGTTCTCTCTAGCCAGAACTTAATTCCTTTTATTTGCCACCTCTCAGTTTCCCCCATTCCCCTTGTCGACCATGCCCTACTTTCCTTCTCACTTCAGTTTAACCCCCCCCCCACTCCAACAACCCCCCTCCTCTCAGGGCCCACCCCACACCACCTTTCGATTTGACGAAGGAGATCATGACATATTCTCCTCTATCCTCCGCCAAATGCTCCCACCCAAAACCCAGTTTTCCTCTTTTGACTCTGCCTCGACCAAATACACTTGCCTTTCAACCGCCATTTGGGAAGCAGCCCTCAAGTCCTTTCCCCATTCCACTCAATCGACACTTCCACCCCAAAAGTCGGATCTTGTCAAATAAACAAGTGGTATGATGAAGAATGCAAGATTCTACACCGTCAACTTCGACATGCTTTCATCCACTCTCAACCATACTATTCCAACCTCAAAGCTTCCTATCGTCGTCTCCTCCGTCACAAGAAACGTCTTTTCATCTCTCGGAGGAGACATGACCATTGTGCTCTCCTTGCTCACTCCCTCAAACAATTCTAGAGTACCATCCTCCCTCGACACTCCCCCCTCCCATCCGACCTTGATCCAGCGTCCATGTTCTCTCACACCTCCAACCTTTATGATATTCTCGAGCAGCCCCAGATCCATGTCACATCTCCCCCCTCTTCATGTCACTTATTCTCAAACAGAGATATCAGGGAGGCCATTTGGGTGATGAGCAGCAGCAAAGCAGCAGATGAGGAAGGGTTTCAAGCACAATTCTTCAAGCATGGTCTCCGTCCTCTTGTTAGTTATTTAGCTTATCTCTTCAACCATGTAGTTCGTACAGGCTTTCCCTCAACATGATCACACCACATCATCCATCTGATTCATAAATCTGGTCCCAGCACAGATCCCAACAACTACAGGACGATCATGGTGGGCCACACATTCTCGAAACTGTATGCTACGGTTCTCCATATGCTCTCCTGTGACCTTGAGCGGAGACACCTCAGAGCTAGGGGACAGGCAAGTTTTCGACCGGATCACCAGACTATCGACCACATCTTCACCCTCTGGGCCATCATTGAGGAGGCACGACACCGCTCTTCAAAAGTCTATTGTTGTTTGTAGATTTCCAAAAATCTTTTGATTCTGTCCCGAGGGAAGCCCTATCTAAGAGGCTCAGAGATATTGGCATCTCCACGACCCTGTTGACAGCCATCATGCGCCTATATGAGTCTGTTCTTGGTCGACTCCACACAACTCATGGGATGTCCAACTTCATCTGAAGTACTATTGAAGTTAAACAAGGTTGCCCACTGTCACCCACGTTGTTTGGAATTTATATTTATGAGTTGGAGACCTTCCTTCACGAGCACATTCAAGACAACGATGGATGTGTCCTTCACCAGGTCCTGATATATATCCTACTTTTTGTTGACGATGTGGTCCTCCTCTCCTCATCTCCAAAGGGATTACAGAGACAGTTGGATGCCTTATCTCTGTTTTGCGACCTCCGACAGTTGAGGGTCAACCTAGGTAAACCAAGGTCATGATTTTCAACGGGTTGAAGAAAACTTCAAATTTAAAGGGGAGGAGATTGAGATTTACCAGCGCCTATACTTATTTGGGGGTGCAATTCTCAGGTTCTCGTTTCAGTCTACGTTCAGCCCTCTAGCCTCAGATCAACAAAGGATATGGATCTTTATCCCTTCTAGAGAGACAGTGTTTTCGACACCATTTCCGGGACATTTCGTCCAATGTGAGCCTCATGGACACCCTAATCCGACCCACTGTTCTATATGGTTCAGAAATTTGGGGAACATCTTTACTCGAATCAGATTGGGCTTCAGCAGAGAGAGTCCAGATTCTTTTCTCCGCCGCATCATTAGATGCAAGCAGACAATACCTCAACACATCATCCTTGCAGAGTTTGGAGCTCAACCCTTCCAGCTTGAGACAGTGTTCAGATTGGTTTCCTTTTTACATCGTATCCAAGAGCTTTGGAGACTCGACGAAAGGCAAGGACCAGTACCCGTACTTGGCCTATCGTTCTTCAGAGGCTATTGCCCTTTCTAGTCCTCCGGGTCGGGCCAAAGGTTGGTTCGCAAGAGTTTCAAGTCTCCTAGCATCAGTGGGCATCCAGTTAGATTATCTTCCTCCATTTAGATATTCCTTAGATGCACCTGGTCACCTTTTACCTACCAGACAGGAGCTGAACAAGATCATCAGGGATGACATTTACAGGCAGTTTGTCCATATCACTTGGGTCGACCCTCGAGGAGAGTTGCGCCCAAAGATGGCCTTCTACGCTGAGCACTTTTTGGAGTTGAGATACAAGCTCATTGTTCGACCCCAGCATAAACTTCATCACTGGATTCATGCCCTCCGCATTCCATTAAACCAATTCAAAGTGGGTTCTCATAGACTTCTAGTAGAGACAGACCACCAGATTGATAGATCAGATAGAATATGTCGGGTATGCCATTTACAGGAGGTGGAGACCGAGGTGCACTTTGTTTTTCGATGCCCCCTCTACTACGAGATCAGAGGGAGGTTCCATTGCTTGTTTAGAGAATCTTAGACCCTCACTAGCTTCTTCAGATATCTCGATCAGAGATGTTTGGCCCTATACATACAGGAGGCTCTCAGGTTCCGAAAACATACTCTTCAGCCTCCCATCAGACCCGACTCTACAAAGAGGATCACTTCATTTTTCACAGTGCTACCTTTAGGAAGGAGCACACCAAGCGACCGACCGACATCAGTATAGATCCAGACCCCAGATCAGTGAGGATCCGCGAGGCCCTACCCCGTTCCATGAGATCTCAACACCATAATCATATTAGATCCCTTCTTGGGAGACAGACTAGACCCTCCAAGCCTCAGCATCGTGCGACCTCCGCTAGGTAGCGACAGTGGACAGTCTGCGTTTCCTGCCAGCTCTTCTTCGGGCCAACGGACTTTATTGGGTTTCCTTCATTCAGCCTCAGATGTTAGGAGAGATGGGCCTACTCCATAGACCTATCACCTGGATCTTCTCTCCCTGTGCATCTCCGCCCCGTTGCGAGGTTTAGGACTTGTGGTCGTGGTTGAAAGCTCCTCATACTTCAACCTAGCTCACATTATCTATGTTTTTGCATTTTACTTCATGCAACTTACTCCTTTATAGGAGACCATTTAGTACTCCCACATTGTAAAGACATCATTGTACCCATCAGTCCCTTTGACCTACTTTTGTGGTCACTAGTTGGACATTAATAAAATTATCTTATCTCCTACTACTTTGAAGGTTTCTCCTTGCATATTACAACTCTTTATGGGAAGCAAAGAGAAACATCATATAAAAAATGTTGGTTCTTTTTCCGACAAGAAGGAATAATTATGTGCATACCTTGTTCTTTTGAAGTCACCAATAATCCCCACAAGAACACATCCCATCCTTAAAATGATGGAAGCGGTTCGCATCCCTTAAAACAATATATCGTTGAGCAATCTTAGAGAGAACCTTAATGGCAGCATGGCAGTCACCACATACACGAAGGTTGTTGACAACACGGATAGGTGTTCCAGGAGGTGTGCTGATAATTCCAAATGCTATGGCCAGTTTCTCACTATGGTAATAGAGAATGTGCTCTTTATTCTCCCCTTCTACATCGTAGAACACAAAGTTGGTATCAGGCACATAACCTGCCTCCTTCATCTGTCCTGCAAGTCCCTTTAATGCAGCATAGATCTCTTCTGTCTCTGGATGTGATCTGTCTTGTACCATAAATGTATGCATTCTATTCTTTACCTCAATCCAACTGTATCCCGGCATCTTGGTCACCCCCCTCTCCTTCATCATTTTTCTCACTTTTGATAGATCATCCCATCTACCAGCTGCGGCATAAATATTGGACAGAAGTACATATGTTGTAGCATTTTGTGGCTCCAATTCAAAAAGCCGCTCTGCTGCATGTTTTGCTAGTTCTGTATTTCCATGAATTCTGCAGGCACTCAGCAATGCTCCCCAGATAATAGTATCTGAATTAAATGGCATTTTATCAATTAAGTCCTTTGCCTCGTTCAGGAGCCCAGCACGGCCTACAAGATCAATCATGCATGCATAGTGTTTAGCTTTTGGGGAAATGCAATGTTGACTCATGGACTCAAAATAGTCACGACCTTCATTCACTAAACCTGCATGGCTGCATGCAGATAGAACACCAATAAAAGTAATCTCGTCTGGCTCCATTCCTGCCTGCAACATGCTCTCAAAAAGATGGATAGCCTCCTTTCCACACCCATTCAAAGCATACCCTACAATCATTGCATTCCATAAAACTCTATCTCGTGCAGGTACTTTGTTAAACACATGGCACGCATCTTCTATACTCCCACATTTAGCATACATGTCTATGAGGGCACTTCCAACAAAGATGTCCAATTCCAACTTAGTTATAACGATATAACCATGGATCTGCTTGCCCTGTTTCAAAGATGCTAGGCTGGCAGCTGCACTTAGAATGCATGCAAAGGTGAACTGATCTGGTTGCAGGCCCTCATGTCGCATCTGGCCAAAAAGCATCAAGGCTTTCAAATTATCCCCTTTCCTCACATACCCTGCAATCATTGCATTCCAGGATACTCCATCTGGTCTGGTCATTGTATTTAGTTGTTGGTGTGCATCTTCAATACTTCCACATTTTGCATACATGTCAAGAAGGGCACTTCCTACAAATGGGCTCATCTCAAACCCAATTTTGAAAATGTGGGTATGGACCTGCTTACCATAATCCAGAGCCGTTTGGCAGCTACATGCACTAAGAACATTGACAAGGGTGAAATGGTCCATCTTCACGATTGACTTCTGCATTTGATAGAAAAGTTTCAAAGCCTCCTCAGTCTGCCCATTCTCAGTGCATCCACCGATCATTGCAGTCCATGAGACAACATCTTGGTTTGGCATTCCACAGAATATCTGCCTCGCATCCTCTATAATCGAGCATTTTGCATACATATCAACAAGAGCACTCCCTACATAGACACTAGACTCAAATCCACTTCTAATAACATGGACATGAACCTGTTTCCCTTGTTCCAAAGCTAACAAATTGGCACATGAACTGAGAACGCTTGCAAATATAAATTGGCTTGTCTTCATACCTGCCCGATTCATTATCTGGAAAAGCTCAAACCCTTCCTTGCCATGACCGCATCTGGCATATCCTGAAATCATGGAAGTCCACAAGACCACATCTCGCTCTGGCATTTTGTCAAACACTTTGCGTGCATCCTCTATTTTCTCACATTTTGCATACATGTCGACAAGTGCAGTCCCCACAACAATATCCAAGTCAAATCCAGTTTTTATTGCATGCAAATGAACCTGTTCTCCATCATCTAGTGCTTCCATGCAAGCACAAGCACTAAGAACACTGCCGAAAGTAAAGTGATTAACCTTCATATCTGCAAGTTTCATTTGGCTGAAAAGTTTCAAGGCCGCCTTACCATAACCATGCCTGGCATAACAACCTATAATGGTATTCCATGAGACCTCATCTCGTTTAGGCATTCTATCAAACAATTCGCGTGCAAAGTCGATGACGCCAAGCTTTGCATATCCTCCAATCAAAGTATTCCAAGAAGATATATCTCGTTCAGGCATTCTGTCAAACACTTGGCGAGCATCCTCCACACTCCCGCACTTGAAATGCAAGCCTATCAGGCGATTTTCCAGAAATGTGCCAACTCTAAATCTATTTTCGATCATATGGGTATGAATTCGTTTGGCTTCTGATACAGATTTCTTGGCAATGGAATCCTGCAGGAGATGATCATAATACCTGCTTTCGTCATTATTTGTACGTGTTTTTGCAGTAGCACAAGTGGTAATAAGCTTACCGATATTGGTGTTGTTAAGCTGAGGCCAAATCAGATTTCCAATGAGACCAAAGTTAATCTGATGCTTCATGTTGTGAAATCTGAAGTGGGCATTTACACAGTTCCCTCATTTTGTGAAATCTGAAGTGGGCATTTACACAGTTTCCTCGTTGCTAAAATTCTCAAGTGTCAGCAATCGAAAAATAACTGATATTGTTCTTCGGTTTTGGAGCTGATATGATCTTGTAGACATACAGATTGAGTAGCGATATCAACTATTTTTTTTGAATTGGTTGAATCTATGTTCGGTCCGTAAAGAATTGTTAAGGATTTTCAACTACGGTGAACAATTCAGTCAATATCTATACAATCATAATCATTGAAGAGAGAGGGTTGTATAATAATAATAATAATAATTTAATTTTAAGTTAGATATCAAATTGGTGTATGAGATCGCGATTTTGTTTGAGGTATACATACCCTATCTCCTTTCGATTTGAACTTGTGGTTTTTTAGGAGGAAACACATGTTCTTAACCATTAGGCTTACTATTATATTCACTTTGATAAATTTGATAAATTAAAGAAAATAAATTGAAAAATAATATTTTCTTGGAAAGTATTCATTTTGGTTTTGGATTAAGTACTAAAATTATTTATGATGGACTAAGAGGGAGGCGTGGGAGGGATTTTTTATCATCCTAGAGAGACAATAGTTGACACATTCGAATGGAGTCTCGAAGTAATGACTAACAATAAGATAGACATATATGTTCTTTTTCAAGGACTTAAATTGGCAACCTCTCAGCAGATCTCCAAACTAACAATATTGGGTGATTTCAGCTTAATTATAAAGCATATGATTTCCAAAACTTCTCCTTCAAATTCTGACCTAGCTTCTATTCTAGAAAGGGCTTGACACATCAACGAAAAGTTTGAGACATTGATATGGTTTCATATTTTACAGAAGAATAATAGGGTGGCTTATCAAAAGGCCAACCTAGCTTCTAGGAAAAACGGGGGGTACTTTACATGAATAACCAAAGGCATGAATGTCTCATTCCTTAACTCGCATCAAACATCATGTTGGCAAATGGCACAAAGTTCAGATAGTTAGGCACATGTAACAAGGACAAGAAGGATTAGACATCTTGGATGAAACAGTAAAGGAATTATGTAGACAACAAGGCTTGGCTTCAGCAAGGCAACAAACAAACTCTCCTTTAGCCTATTCTTCTACAAGACCATCGTGGACACACTTAAAATTGGCCCCAACCAACTAGGTCAATCCTCCACATAACCAATTACATATGCCTATTAACATTCAAAGAGAATCTCGATGAGGAAAGCACTATTTTGAAGTCAGTCTTCATCTTTAAGTACTAAGAAGTCATATTATATCTAGTATATTCTCAGTGTGTCAAAGTCTTTCTTTTTGCTCTATGTTGCACAATTTGCCTAATTATGTACTTAGTCAATCTAGAGGTGCTTATAAGGCATTTTGAACAATATCACTATGAGAGATAATGTGTTTTGTACATCTAGTTACAAATCTCACCTTCAACCCCTTTTTATAATATAAATATTTTCTAATAAATATTAAAAAAAAACTAGATATAAAATCAAAAATATTTAGTATAAGTGAAAGTTTACTCTTTATGGACAATCATTCATTAATAACAAGAAGTGATGACTTAATAACTTTCTTCAATTCACAACTAAATTAAACTTTCAATTAAAAAAACAAATCATTTAAAAAAAACAAATAACAACAATTATAAAAATATTTATACTAAAATAAATTCACATAATTATTTACAATACATTTTATTTAAAAACTAAAAGAAAATATTCACATGACAATAATGATGAAAACATCTCTATTAAAATAAATTTAATAATTTTCTATAATACATTTTATTAAAAAATTAAATAATAACAAAAAGTATAGTAGAATAAAATAATATAATAATGTTTTTTATTTATATAAGAATAAAATGCAATCTATTTAGTTTTATGTATGAAATTAAGGCTAAATTTTATTTAAAAATAAATGATTTTATTTGTATAATCTTAATGATAATAGTAAGAAATAACGCCTTTTTACTAATACTATATAGACTAAAACTCCTTTTTTTTTTAAATGTGAAGAAACCTGTTAAAAATTCACCATCTAAAAGTATCTAGCAAAGATGAAAGTCTTATAAACCACAAATAAATTATTTCAAATACCCAAATTTAATGAATCAAAATTTCAAAATTGTATCAATAAAAACTAAATCTACACCCTAAATATTATATATTACTTAATATTAAAAAAAAAAAGTATAACCAACCAAACATGATTTTCATTGAAATGACTAACTTTATATTACAATGTTATTCACATTTGCATAATTTACGAAACTTTTTTTGTTTTTATTTAATTATAAAAATCATATAATTTTTGCTTAATTAAGATTAAAACTTTTAGAATGTATGATTTCATAGATTTCAAGTTAGTCTATATAAACACGTTACAAATTGATTATGAATCAATTATAATGGGATCTTATTAGTCCCTGTCGTAGGCATAGAGGGACTATAGTGATCGATAATTCGTTGACCTCATATTAGTTTGTCTTTTGACCACAAATAATTGCATAATATCTACTGTTGGAACTAGGGAACTAAAAACATTGAATTTTTTATAATAAAAAAAGTATCATATATGTAATGATCTGATTGGATAATAGATTGGAGGTCTTTTTACTGGCTTCGTTATTCCCAATGTTTTATATGTTAACATATCCAAACTTTTTGATCATTTACAATCTTTTTGAATGATATATTTTCTTATGCATTGCTTGAACGTGGATTAATGCTAACATTAGTTCGAATGTTTGTCTTACCATTTTCTGCTAGCATTGTCTTAGATCATATATGGTGCTTTTTTTTATTTGTACTAATCATATTGAAATGTTTAGATATCCAAGCTTTATAGTGATCGATAATTCCAAAGTTTATAACATCCCTGCCGCATGTATTTGTATTGAAATGTATTGACACTTTTTTTAAGGTGCTTGAATAGGCCTGACAGCTTAAATGTTTACATGACGTGAGGTCC
>CBVK0100190982.1:0-10260 GCA_900067695.1 Picea abies | reverse complement strand
GGGTGCATTTTGATTAGTGTAGGAAGAATGGCCCAGGGTGGGGAATGGTCCAGGTTCAGAAGACAGGACAATTATTCTTCCTTGCTTGAGAAGAATAGTCCAGATATCTCATTGTTCTACTCTGAGGGCAGATATTCTTTCAGATCTCACAAATGTGAGTGAAAGATTGGCCCAGATGATTCAGTTTATATCATAACATTGTTTCTGTGCAGGTTGGTATCAGATGATTGTTATGAAAACTGTATGACAGTAGATGTATACAATTGTGGTGGATGTGTTCCATTGTTCGTTGTTGATCAAGTATTTGTGTGTTACTTGGTGTGGTAGTGTACCACTGGATTGTAGTTATGTACTACTACGGATAGACACAGTTGTGTTATATTTTTGTTCTGATTGCCTTGAAGACTATCAGCAGTTTATTGGAAATAATTATCAGCCAGATGAATGACGAACAGAGATTTTCCAGACAGAAAATGGTTCAGAACATTTACTCTTCTAGATTAGAGGAATGGCTCTTGTATCACTCTGTGGAGTGAGCATCATGTCCGATTACTCAGATAGAGTATGGTTTCGAGAGATGATGCAGCTAATGATGATGATGGTGCTCATGATCTAGTCATGATCTAGTCTATATAACTATGTTGATGCTACCGGGTGAATGGTATGTTTTATGCTCTAGACCATTACCTATAATACCTCCCTAGCTAGGAGGGAGTGTTGATATTATGGTAGTTGCGGGAGGTATTTACCTCCACATGTAAATCTGACAAGGATAGAATACTCTGGAATGCAAGAAGAAACCCTAATGAGTTGGCTAATAACCCTAGAAGACTTGTCGGCTCAAGAAGATAATTTATATTAAGTTATTAGCCTCCAAGAGAAGAAGTCAACTAGAAATAATAATATATATTGAACAAACAGATACCCAGAATGAGAAGTCGTCCCAGGCAGTTAGCCAGAATTAGTATAAATACAAGAGGCTAGTTCTCATTCTGGCAGGCAGTCTCAAAATTGCAGTGCCCAGTCTTGTGCGCATTGCAGTGCCCAGTCTTATGCGCAGGTTTGAGGAGAGTTGCCATTGCAGCTGTTGCAGCTAGCAGATCACGTTTGGCTTGGACTATCTCTTGGCTAGGGTTTGGACTATCTGATCATATCTTGTTGGTGCGCTATCCTTGGGGAAAGGTGCGCTACCCTTTGTTTGGCTATCTAGCCTAGGGTTTGCTTCCGGAATGATTCTCTGTCAAGGTTAAGGTGCTCGAAGGGTGGCTTTGGCCTATGGTTGGGTGACAAGGGTATTGTCAATGGTAAAACGAGCACACAATCTTTCATATTCTAACAGGATTTTCCCTCTAATGTTGTCCCTCCTCCTTCATTTTCAACAGGGTCAGCTAGTGTTCCATCTGTTAGAAGTGGGGTTGCAGCAACAAGTTCAGAGGCTGAAAAACATGTTGTTTTAGCAAGGCAACAAGCTCAAGAATCAAAGTATCCATTGTGGAAGTATGTCACAAGACATCAAGGGCCCGGGTCCAAGTTAAAGGGGGGAGGTAATATTCTTTGGACATGTAGTTTTTGCAAAACTCAATTTACAAGCACCTACTTATGAGTAAAGGGCCATTTGTTGGGCACACCTTATGGACTTGGAGCATGTCAAGGAGTTAGTGCATCCAAACGAAGAGAGCTGAAAAGAGAGGCCAATGTTGGCGAGGGGATTGTGGAAGCGACATCTAGGAAAACCAAGAATGAGGATCCTCTTCCATTCTTGAGGAAACCATCTAGCAAACACCCATTTGGGGGTGGGAGTGCAACAACAAGAAAGAGGCATGCAATGGATCCAATGGACAATATATTTCAGCAAGAGAAGCGAGATGAGTTGGATCTTACCATTGGGTCTTTTTTCTATTTCAACTTCATCTCATTTAATGTTGCACGATCTCCTTTGTTTATTGAGATGTGTCAAGGTCTAACTCAAGGGGCTCCAACAGGGTACATGCCTCCTGCCTCCTGGTTCAGAGAGGCTAAGAACCACATTGTTGGTTAAGGCAAAAGAGGCAGGTGGAGAAAATGCTAGAGCCTATTAAAGAAGCTCGGCCCTCATCTGGTGTTAGTATTGTTTCAGATGGATGCACAGATGCAACACGCCATCCACTCATCAACTTCATGGTGTCTTCCTTGAATAGACCAGTTTTCTTGAAAGAGGTGGATGCTCTTGGAAAATACAAGGATGCACACTATATGGATGAATTGTTCATTAAAGTTATTGAAGATGTAGGTGTTGATTCTTGTGTGCAAATTATTACAAATAATGCACCTGTTTGCAAGGCTGATGGTATGGTTATGGAAGCTAAATATCCACAAATATTTTGGACACCTTGCATTGTTCATTCCTTGAATTTAGCACTTAAATCCATTGCTTCAGATGTGACATGGATCAGAAGTCTTATTGAGGATGCACGTCAGATCCGCAATTTTGTACAAAACCATACCAATGCCCTCACAATCTATAAGAAGTACACCCAGCTATCATTGTTGAAGGTTGCAGATACACAGTTTGCCTCATCATTCATCATGCTTAAGAGGTTGAGGGAGGTCAAGGCCGCTCTTGGGTCCATGGTTATTTTTGAGTTTTGGTCTTTTTGGAGAAAGACGGATCAAACTTCTTCAAAAAAGGTCAAAGATACAGTGTTAGATGATGCTTGGTGGGAGAGGATAGATATTACCATTAAGATCATGGAGCCTATCATCTCTTTGTTACGATTTGCAGACACAGACAAGCCCATCCTAGGAGAGGTTTATGAGGGGTGGGATTCCATGATTGAGTCCATGAGGACCATTATTTTACATAATGAGTCCCCTGAGTATGGGACACCGGCAGAGATCTTTTTCACCACCATATAGGATATTCTTATCAGCAGGTGGAATAAGAACTGCACACCTTTGCATTGCTTGGCTCACTCATTGAATCCCAAATACTACAGCAATGAGTGGCTCATTGGTGGGACTTCACACAGATTCCCGCCTCACATGGATCATGAGCTTTCAGAAGGGAGGAAGGAAGCATTTAGATGGATATATCAAGATAGAGCATCCTTTGATGAGGTGGAGGCAGGCTTTATAGATATTTCCACTGTCGGCGGGAGATTTTCTAGCGATGATGTGCTTAGAGACAAGGGGGCTAAGAAGCCTCATGCTTGGTGGGCAACTCATGGGGTAGCATGCCCTCCTCTATAGGAGTTAGCCATGGGGATCCTTTCTCAGGTTACTTCATCCTCTTATTGTGAGAGGAATTGGAGCACATATGGGAATTTGTACAGTTTGAAGAAGAGCAGGCTAGAGCAGTCTAGCGCAAAGTCAATGGTGTATGTGCACACCAACCTTCGTCTTATTTACAGGCAAAGGGAGGAGTGGCTGAAGGGAAAGACAAAGATGTGGGATGTCTTTCCTAATGATATGGGTTTGGACGACATTGTTGCGTTGGCATTGGCCAACATGGATCTTAATGACCCAGTGCTAGAGCCGGTCACTTTTGAGGATGATATTCCTCTTGAGGGGTCATCCTTCACAGCAGCAAATCTAGTTACACAAATTGGATTGGATGATCATGCAGAGCAACCGGAGATTGGAGGAGAGAACAGTGGTGACGACATTGATTTTGATGACGATGAGTATGACATGGAGCAAGATGACTAGTGACTACTGACCAGTGACCAATGACAGTCTTATGCTATGGGATTCTTCCATCTACAGTTCTAGTATCTTGTTCTACCTTATTTTGTATTTGCCACTGGCATTCACACCTATAGTAGCCTGTGGTTGTAGGTTGTAGCCTGTAGCAGTGACTCGAGAGTCGATGTCTATGTAACACATTTTGATTTTGATGACTTAATGAGAAAACTGCAGTTTATGATTTGAATTTCTTGTGTGTTTCAAATTTCAATGTTTGTCATTATGATTTTAATATTTATCATGATTCATGATTTATGTTAGTACTAGTTGTATCATTGTATGAAATAATGAATTTGTAATATGTATCATCATCATCATTCATGTAAAATTTAAATGTTTACAATTTTATTAATTTTGTATGTGTAATTCATAATTTAATATATATATATAACGTGTCCTCTGTGTCCTGTTTCCGAGGATCGTTGTGCCCGTGTCCGACACTCATATTTATGTGTCCTCCGTGTCCCGTGTCTAATGACTTAGCTTGGGGAGTGTTTAAGTCTAGAGTCCCATGTATATAACCATGCTAAGCATTATCCTAGAGTCTCATGGAAATGTGCTAAGTCCCCCTTAGTTTTTTTAATTTTTTCAGTTAATAAAAGAAAATCCGTAAAAAGGGTTATTTTAATTGTAATTTGATTATGTATTAAAAAAGTGGTACTAGGAGGCATTATATGCTCTGGGGGTACTCATTTTTTGACCTAGAGCACCCATTTTACCTAAGTACCCACTTTTGTGAGTAAAATTAGTGATTTTAATCACTAAAAATTTAATTTTGCTCACAAAGGTGAAAAAAGACATAAAAAATCAGGAAAAATCAGCAAGTACTATTTTTTAGCAAACTTGTCGGAAACATGTTTTGACATGTCTTGAGTCAAATACAGTCCAAGAAGGCATGTGGCACTCAAAGGGTGAATTGATTGGTTGGAAGATTGAGTTAAGTGGCAGCCCATTTGGTTTCAAGCATGTGTTGAAAGGAGAGGTGCGCCCCTCTTGCTAGGTGGCGGATTCTTGAGTGGGCAGCCCACCTCTTGAAAGGTGGTGCCCTTCCCTACCTCATCACTCTCACATGTAGAGAGTTCTAGGAGTGTGGGGAGAGGTGGCAACCATCTCCCTCACACTTGACTCCCTCTCTCTCACAAGTAGTGCAGCCTCCTGTCCACTTGGTGTGCCCTCCTCCTCTTGGATATTTTCCCCTCTTGCTATAAAACCAAGCACTCACCTAAGCTAGTTGGAGCTTGGGTGATTTTTCTTGTTGATGTTATTGTAATTTATTTTTCTCATTAGAATAAAAAGGCTTTGGATGGTACTGCATGGTGTAAAGCAATCTTGTGTGGATCATCTATGTTCAATTTTATTTGAGGTATATGCTTTCTTGTTGATTTCTTGCTCTTGTTGTTAAATCTTGGCCTTGAAAGGGGAGCTATCTCCCAATAGGATAGAAATAGGAAAGCTAGCTTGCTTAATATTTCTATTGATTCATGTATGTTAGATAGTTTGAATTGCATGCTTAATTAACTTAATATTCATGCTTTCATGCTCCTATATTATATGACACCATTGCATTTAACCCTTTTGCAAGAAGTTTTAAGTTGTGCAGGATATCTCACTTGAAGGATAGGTTGAGCTAGCTTGCATCTTCCTCATTCTTCAAGATTGTGGTGAACAACATAGTCCCTCAGTTTTCCACCAAAGGAAGGAACCCCATTGCCCAAGGCTTTTCAAGGGATCAGACAATTCTACTCTCTCTTTCTCTCTTTAATTCTAATTTCTAAAATTCTTTGGTTACTTAAATCTACATTCTAGATCTACCTCTTTTCAAGTTAAATACATAAGTAGATCAGATTTGTAGAAGTACTTGTTTAGATCTTAGCTTAGTTTCAATTTATTCATCTTTTTCAAGCAAGATCTAGCAATAGGAAAGTCTCTTTTGCAAGTTAAAACTTAGTTAAATCTAAAGGCTATAAAAGAGATCTTTGATTTCATGCTTAACCTTTCATATCTAGCAAGTTTACTGCTTTAAATTTGTAGTTTTTTAAAAGCAGTCAAAGACCCTAAGGAAACAAGCTTTCTCCCTTGTTTTCCTTAGTTCCTTTTGCTCATTTTTCATAGAATTTAACTTTGAAAATTTTGGGTTAGTCTACTAATAACCAAAGACACTTTTAAAGTGTTTTTTGGCCATCTTTTGCGTTGTTTTGTGCAGGTCATTGAATTAACAAGGGGATATTCTGCCAAAATTTGGAGGATTTGGAGCATTTGGGACTCCCAGAAGCACCTTTAACCTTCCTAAACCATTTGTAAACTTGTAAACTTCTTTGATCCATCATTATAAGGATCCAAAATCTCTTTAAAAATAGATCGTTGTAACCGAGGCAATAAAAGAGTGGGCCACACAGTGCCCCTTTTGAGTTTCCCCCCAGGGGGGTGGTGTCTTGTGGAGTGATTGTGTATTTTTCTTTAGCACTTCATTCATTTTTTCTTTTCACTACTTAATAAGCATAAAACACTACAACAACAATCACATAGATTAAATTTCATTTTGGAAAATAATCTTTAATTGCTAATTAGATTTCCCTTTCAGCGTTTTTACTTTTTGGGCAATTAAACCTGTCCCCTCAGTACCTCTACAAAGAGGTTGGTCATTGAGGACATTAGTAATTAGAAAACCTTTATTTTCTATCATTTCAATTTGGAGTAAATAAACCCGTCCCCTCAGCTCCTATGCAAAGAGGCTGGACAATGTGGATAGTAGCTTAATTAGAAAACATTTACATTTCCACAATTTATTTTCAGTCTTCTTTATTTCTTTTAAAATAAACATTTCCCCTCAATTCCCAGTGTATGTTCCTGACCCTTCTAATTGCGAGCTAGCCTCGATCTTTTGCAAGTAAGTTTCAAGCAGAACCAGGTTGGTCAGTGTGGAGTAGTTTAATAGGACAATCTAGATAGTTGTTATTGTTTGATTTAGAAAACTGCCTAGAGGGCGTGTGCGAAGTTTCACGGAATATCTCAAGCTTTCTCCCCTCCCTATTGGGCCTCCGACACCTCTAGTGAGCTTGGGGGTGAAACCATTGGGTTTCGGCAAGTTCTCAGCAAATTTCTATACTAAAGGGATAGTCTCTTGAGAGGCCAAACCTAGTGTAAATTTGCTTTCTCACAATCAAATTTTCACTAAAATAAAACCCACATTAATTAAACTCTAAAAGTAATCTGCACAAGGTACTTTACACTTTCAGAAGCATAACACACGATTTCAACATTTGGCACTAGTCTCATGAGTCATTTCTATATCTTAATAAGCCATTTGCTTCAAGTATTTACTTTTGCAAATCTTTAATTCTATCTTGAAGTATCTAATTTATTTATGGTTATTTCACTTACAGGCATCCATATCCTATGAACATATTTTATGCAAGTACTTCTTTAATTGAATATCTATCTCCATAAGCTATTACTTTGTGAATGAATGATATATGTTGCTAGTTTAGAGTTATTTTTGTTGTAGTTTTCTTTGTTGCAATAAACTCCTAGATTTATTTCTTGTGCTTAGATTAGTTCAAGCCTTAGTATTTTCTTTAGGGACTGCCCCCTTGGCTTCACTAGGAATTGGCCTAGATGAAGGAGTCGAGGATCAGGTGACAACATCTTGAGTCGAGACTTGCCCCCAAGGACACACAAAGTGGATTGAAGATTTCTTCCACGTCACCTAGGTGTGTATAAAGGCGGCAACATGGATGAAACTTGTTGGCACACATTTGGTATATTTTCTCTTGGATTGCGTTGTTCAATGGGGTTGTTAAGAGGTGAAATATTGTCCGTTGTTGATGTCGTTTTATCATATTTCATAATATCCCTAAGGCTGAAATTCACAGGGTTAAGATCTAGGAAACCTCTAGGAAAGAGGTGAAATTTCTGAAGTTGTATTAAAGTTTATATTTCATTGAAATTTCTACAAGTTGGCAATGTTATGGAGGACCTTGAATCCGAGAAAGATAAGCCTTTTTCTTCAAGTATATGTGATTCGGAACCAGAAGACTTTGATGGAATCTTCGAGCCTAATGAAGATGTTCATTATATCTTGAATTCCACTAAAAGTGTGGTTGAGGAGAAAGAAGAGGAGAACCACCTAGTTAAATTTGAGGACTTGGATAGGCAAGGGGATTCATTGCTTTTTTCTATGATCTTGCAAACTCAAGTAGAACCATATGCATAGATTTACAAAAAACCTCCTTATGATCATGATAATGATGAATAGGATTATGAGAAAATTTACACACCTCTTGTTTGTTATTGTTGGCAGCATCTTGGGGATACTATTTACGACACCGAGCATGGAGGAGGAACCAAGTTTCCATCTTGATTTGTTGACTCTTCCTAATACTAATGGAAAATGTAGAGAGGAGGTGCATCAAATTGATCATGAGGATTATTATCAGCATGAGACAATTTTCTCGTTTATACAGATGGGTTGGTTCGAGATGAACACCCTATTGAGATATTATTCCGACTAGAAGAACATCTTTCAGTTCAAACAAAAGATGATCTTCCTCACATTATGGTAATGATATTATGGCCCACGTTTGTTCTTCAGTGTGATCCTCATTTTGATCATTGCTTGGATATTAGATTATATCATGATCAATTTGAATTGAGGATGCTAGAGATATTTTAGGAGGTAGTGGAGAGTTTAGCTTTTCTACTTTCCTTTTATTCACTAGTGAGCAACCATGTTTTGAGTTTCAGCTAATAGAGGTACTTGGTTGTTTGACAATCAAGCATATGAAGATTTATTTCCATCTCAATAAACTTCATGATTGGCTTCACTAGAGATATGAACATCTTGATCTTTCACGTAGAATCAATCACTTATTTGCATGGTTATACTAGTTGTTTGAATATGTTGATCATTGTAGGTTTGATGTATTTCCATAATCTATGTTTTTAAAGAGAAAGAGAGATAGAGAGGAAAAAGAAAAAAAAAATTAGAGACAAAGATCTAAGTTTTGAGTAGGTTATTTAGTTCAATTGTTCCCATCTTGAGGTATCAGGTAATTTGAGTCATGTTTTGTGCTTTCCCTTTCACTTAAGTCAAAGTTCGATTTTTATTTATGAACTTTTTAGGTTTATTTCCCAGTATTTACTTTCATGTTTTGTCAAGTTAAACTCTAAGAGGTGGTTTTAAGTTATTTGGGTTTTTATTTCGAATGGTGGTTTTTCAAGTTATCGAGTCATGTCTTTGCTTTATGTTCAGTCAAAAAATAAAGTCGTTGCAAGACAATCTTGAGTCCTATTCTAGTATATTTCCATTGAGTTCTTTGACATTGTTAGAAATAGGGAAAATTCAAAATAAAAGTGCTTTTAAAATTTTTCCGATTACCAGATCAGCATAAAGAATAAATCATTCAAACAAATCTGAAGCAAATAAAAAATTTATGAGTTATAAAAAGAAACTTTTAGCTTACCTCTTGAATCAATGAGAGATGTACCCCTCACAAGTGAGATGTATACCTCTGTAAGTATGCTCAGACTTAGTTTAGGTTCATAAATCAAACCTCTAGGGTTTGATCTCTGTCAAAGAGCACTGTGGGACAGTTTTTCCATAGATAGGAAACCCCAAAGAAAACAACAATAACTAACAGCAAATAACCCCAACAGGAAACCCTCCAATAAACAGTGATAGCACAGGAAGGAGAACTGGACAAGAAGGAAATCAACCACAAGCAAAACCCTCACACAGATCTGGACAGCAAGGAGATCGTCTACAAGAAAAACCTTCCACAGATCTGGACAGCAAGGAGATCATCCACAAGAGAAAACTTCACACAGATCTGGACAGCACTGAGATCATCCACAAGAGAAAACTTCACACAGATCTGGACAGCACTGAGATCATCCACAAGAAAAACCTTCACACAGATCTAGACAGCACTGAGATCATCCACAAGAAAAACCTTCCACAGATCTGGACAGCAAGGAGATCAAACTAGGATAGCAAAACCTTCACTTTGCACACACAGCAAAACCGTCTCTCAAAACTGGACAGCAAAGCAGCTAACCGCCACAGGGTTCTCTGTACGCCACACAACAGCTAATAGGGAGTCCACACAGCAAGGGAAAATGCCCAGAAAGAGGCCCGCGACACTTACTCACAATCTGTGGCCCTAAAGGGGGATCGGCACCCTACAGAAACAAACCCGACTGCAAGAGGATAGATCCGACATCAAGGAGACAGGTCTAGCAGCAAGAGAAGCAGATCCGGCAGCAAGGGAGGCACCTTCCAGGTAGCAGATCAGCAGTCATACATCAGCAGACTCTTAAGGGAGAAGCTTCCAGCCAAACAGAAAAACTCAGAACTGAAACTGATAATAAAGAGAGGCCCAGTGTTGCCAGAGCGTGGGAGCGCAGCGGGAGCGGGAGCGGGAGCGGGAAGCGGGAGCGTGGAAGCGCATTTTTCAAAAAATGGTCGGGAGCGAAGCGTCTCCGGAGCGTTTATATATATATATATATATATATATATATTCAAAAAAAAAACATGTA
>CBVK0100190973.1:0-16003 GCA_900067695.1 Picea abies | reverse complement strand
CTGATTTCTCCCAAGTGTATGAAAACATAGAAATTGCTTAATTCAGTTTGTGAATCACAGATTTCTCTTCTTCATAAGTTGAATTATCAAATATAAGTTTTTGCATAACAGGTTTCCCTTATTGCAGAAATTTATAAATCATATAATTTTTATGATTTTTTATGTCTTGTTTGTCCTATTCACAACTAAAAGAGCAGCACAACCTATCATTTACGAGAAGCTTTTGGATTAACCAGTGCGAGTTTCCTTCCTCCGACCAACTTCAAATTCATCACACACAGGGCAAATTAGGAGCATTTCCAGGTCAGTTTGCTATTTGTTTGTTAATGTATTTGTTAGGATATAGTTAGATATATGTAGAATTAGTATATTAGATTGTTTAATTTCAGTAAGTTTTATTTCTTTTTCATAGAATATAGAAAATCAAAAATATATTTCTGACTGTCTTAGGACAGAAAGCACATGAGTTTTACAGGTTTTATTTAAATCTGCCAGTTGTAGATATTGTATATTTGTGAATAAGTTATAGTACAATAAGTAGTTAGACAGCTAATTAGTAGAGTTAATATAGTAGTAATTAGTAGTTTGTGTATATATAATTAATTAGATTAGTGTTAGTAATAGTTTGTTTTATTTATTGTTAGTTAGTTTAGTTTCTTTTATTTAGTTTTAGTTAGTTTGTTTATTTAGTTTAGTTTAGTTTGTTTTATTAGTTTAGTTTGTTTTAGTTTGTTTAGATAGATTAGTTAGTTTAGATTATTTTTCTCTTTGGTTTTCTTAGGACCTTAGAGCGGCCAACGAAGTCATTAAACCTGTCAGGGTGGTTCATCCCAAACAGCTTGGGTTATTTAGACAACCCCGGACCGGTTCCACTCTCTCAATTGATGGATGGACAATTTCGCCCGTCAACACCCCCTATCAGGTGCAAGGTGAGAAGTATGTGGAAGAGATCCAATCTTGAGAATTGGATTCTTCTCCAATAGCTTGACCATGTATTTGGTGGTTTTGTTTGACCATTAACCATTTTCACAATATACTCCCCCCTTGAAGGTGAAAGAGAGTTCAATTTTGTCTTCATCAGTGTACTCCCCCTCTTGAATGCAAGATAATACCTTTCTCATTTCATTTGTGTACTTCCCCTCTTTAAGGTACACGAGAGTACCATTTGGAGTCATGTATGTATTTTTTTTTTTTTTTTTATAATGGTCCCTAGTCATGCTTAGAATCATTATTTGTAATAACTAATTGAAATCCAATTGTTTTCGTCAATCCTTCATTTGAGTGTGTCTTTACCTGTGTCTAAACTAAATGGTAAGACTTATGCAAAATCTTGAATTGTTGATTCCATCACCAAGAACTCATCTAACCATAATGGATTATTTTATTTTATCCTTCTTCTTCTTTTGACATCCATTTGAATGATGATTTTTCTTCCCACAATGAAGACAAGGATGGAGATCAAAACACTAATCCTCCACGTGAACAACTTGATGAAAATGTTGGAACTTAGCATTATGATGTTGAATTGCAATAAGTGAAGTGGAATCTCCTTGAAGGAATCATGCACTATGGAAGTAGATTGATCTAGAATAGTTGGGAATATGAAAGGTAAATTCATTATCATATCTGAGTCTTGTTTTTTGTCATAGATTTCTTCCCAAACTTTGATGATAGGCTTGGAAAGATCATTTTGTACTTGATGTTCTTCCATGTATCCATGAAAATTTTATTTGTTAAATTTAAAAGAAAAATCAAGTTTACTTTCACTGATACTGCTTTTGGTGTCACTCCCTGCTTCTTCTTATGAATTATATTCAAAACGTGTCTTCATTTATTCACTGTTGAAGACTAATTCTATTCCATAACCTGGTGAGAAATCATTAATCATCTCTTTTGTTGCAATTTTATCAACCATTTCCATTAGATAATTTATGTCACAAGTAGCATTAAGAATTTGCATTATTATGCAATAGCATCTTTCCACCTTAGCAGATGCACCAACAAGCCAACACATAGGTGTGCATTGGAGAAAGGGAGTGGCACCAACCCTCCCATTTTTAAATTTGAAATATGATCCTATACGGATTTATGTTGTAAGTTTGAGTAAAGTCGAGCCATGCCTTTGTACATGTAGTGAATAGGGTTACCTTAATGGTTGAATGTAAGCAGGTCTAGATTTGAGTAAGATCTGGATCTTCATTCATTGTAATGAGCCATAGGGATAAGGTGTCTGAAATGAGAGTGTGATGGCACTAATTTGATGGATATTATAAGATCAAGGATCCCTCTTGTAAAAAGATATACCCCGTTGAGGAAGGGTAGAGTAGAATTTAGGATTGAGAAGCTTAGGAGCTCAGGAGTAGGAGAAGGAGAAATAAATGAGACTTTGTTGTAGTCTAGTCTCTATACATATTTGTAAACATACATTCATATTAATACAAAGAAAGTAGTTTTCCCTACATATGATATTCATTTGTGTTATATGTGTTCTATGAATGATATTTGTGTGTGTTTATGTATGCGATAGATGCTTGTGATAGTTTTCCTTTGCAGGAGAAGATATAATTCTTTACATTACTGAGAAGTTTTGGGTTCTTTGGGCTCATGCAAGGAGTGCACACCAGAGTAGAGAAACTCTGTGAGCTAATGCAAGGAGTGCATATCTGGACTTTGTGGAGAGTTCAGAAGACGATGTGCCGGAAGGGTACACCAGAATATTCACAGACTCAGAAGGAGCCTCAGAGCTACTAAATACTCTAGAGGAAAGAATGTGTCGAGTAAGCACAACCAGAGTTACTGAAACTCTGTAAACTCTACCAGGAGGGAATTGAGAAGGTACCAAGAGTACATAGAACCAACACCTTCTGAAGTGTTGGAGAAGTTGAAGAAATACATAGTTTTTGAATACTATGTAAGCTCAGCAAGGAGTGCGTTGAGAAGGTGCATAGAGAGCACTTGATCAACACTTAGACAAGTGTTGAGAACGTTTGAGGACTCAGAAAAGCACAAGGTGAGCATAGGAAGTGAAATTGTTTCAAGTTAGAAAGATCATGGGGTGTAGTGCAAGACGAGACTAAAGTCGTCAGGCTCATAGGAGAATGGTTCAAGGACCACAACCCTTGAACACTTGAATTATTTCCAATTTGGGAGGACACATAAGTGCGAAGAGGAGGAATAGAATCCAACCATTGGATTTGAGTGCATGGACCAGTAACTGTTGGATCTAGGTAAAGTGCACAAGATTTAATCTCTTTTTTTCATAGGAGTGAGGAATCACTGAAGTCCCGAAGTGGTTAGGGACCTTCCATAATCCAGAGGGACAGGTGGCAAAATATTTGAAAATCCGGAGCAGAAGAACTTTGGGAGTTTCATATAAGGAGAGAGTGATATCATCGAATCTATGAAGTTTGGAGTAGATCTTGGCCATTTGTCACTAGGAGGAACATGTCAACAGATATGAAACTCTAGGGAATAGTACTCTCGAAGATTCTAGTCGTGGAGTGTGAAAAATTCCTGAAGCTCTGAAGAGTAGAGTAGATCATAAATTTCTATTGCAAAGGAAATGTGGCGAGAGATCTAAAAGTACAAAGGTTTAATAATCTAGGAGAAAGCAAGTGAACGAGGTTGAAGAATTCCCGAAGTCAATAGGGAGCGGAGAAAATATGGACCTTCCATTTGATCAGGATGCATGTTAGTGGATCCTCGTATCCGAAGGAAAAGTGGTCCAAAAGATTTGAAGTGTGGTGCTTCAAAAAACCCCAAATCCAGATTAGCAAAGAAGATCTCAACCATCCATCAGTCATAGATACGTGACAAGAGATCCTTCATTCCATAGGAGGCAAGTGTAGAAGGGTAGATAAATCCCAAAGTCAACGGGAGTCGAAGATAGATTTGGTCGTTGATTCTGTGAGGACAGGTCTCAAAAGATCTACTACTTCAGAGGAAAGTCACTCTGGAGGAAAGTAGAGTTGAGTGGAGCAAGAAATATTGAAGGCCAATGCACTAGAGTTCATTAGGACCATCCGTTGGAAAGGGACACGTGACAAAAGATCTTCCATTTTGGAGAAAATTCACTTCGGGAGAAAAATGAGTTTGTTGAACAAGAACTCTCGAAGGCCGGAGAGCTGAATTTCATCTGAGTCATCCGTTAGTTGAGGACAGGTGTCAGTAGATCTTCCATTTCAGAATATAGCCACTTCGAAGGAAGGTCAGGTCGTGTGAGTTAAAAAATCTTGAAGGGCGAAGTGATGAAGTAAATCGTGACCATAGAATAAGGGAGGATGCATGTCGTTAGATTGGCCATTCCAAAGATTGTGAGATTCGTAGAGATTACAAGGGAAAATCCATCAAAGATGAAATAGATATGAGTTGTTGACAGTGGAGGACGTGTGTCAAGATATTGTGAACTTCAGAGGTTTGTTACTCTGGAGATTTCGTGGATTCGTGTTTCGAAAATCGCCAAAACACATGGAGCCTAAAGAAATCAGGGCCATTTGTTATCATTGAAATTTTGTCTGTAACATTGCACACAAATGGTTACAGAAATATAGCAGTGCCAAACACCTATTAGTTCACCTGCATCACCAAAATGCATTTCCAAGAGGAAAAAACTATACAACTGGGAAAACTTTGACATGTGCTAACTCACTAAAGGAAGCGCACACATAGTGTGCGGGCCAAAGAATCCCGTAGAACGCAAAATGAACCATATGCACGATTGTGTACGAAAAAATCCATGCACTCCTGTGAAGATGCATTTATGGTTCTTTTGGGCCCCTCAACCACTTATGGACCAGCTCCCAACTTGATTTGACTCTCAGATATGAGATAAATCCGAATAGGGGGCTAGTCAAGGACCAAAGGGTGCCCTAAAGGGCCCCTTGTTCACACTAAGAATGAGTTGAATATTGCCTTGAATAAATTTTATAAATGGAGGCCATAGGTGCACTAAGAATTTAAGATTTTCATAGTATTTTTATGTTTCCTCAATCCTCCCTTGAGAATCCTCTTTTATCTTTGGATCATTCTAGAAACATTCCAATAAGCCATTCCACTCACTTCTTGAGGGAATATGCATTGATTTCTTCATCATTTTCTTTAATTTCTACCATTGTAAGAATATCTCTCCATTAGGGAACTCAAGAGCCCTCCCAAGGAGGAAAAGGGGACTCATAAGTCCTACTTTCCCTACGATGTTTTGCCAACTAATATAGTTATCCATTGGTGGCATAATCTTGGTCATTGGTTGATTGTTTTTGGTTCAAAGTTTCTTATGAATTCTAGTTTTATTTCCTTAGTTTTTTTTAGTTTGTTTACTTGTTTATTTCATGTTCTTGGATTTTCTAACTCATGCGCTAGCCTCTGTCTTGTCTATCAGGCTCAACTAGACATGTAAGTGCGTTTGTTTTTCTCACCCAAGTCACGAAACAGACACAAGAGATTGGAAACCATATTGGGGATAAGGTATCAATTTCCTCCCTATTTGGGCTTTGAGAGTTGTTGGCCCTTGACCAAGTTTTGGAGCTCTTTCGTCATGCTTGACCTATTTTGGGACTTCGATAGGCTATCAAAGGCAGAGCGCAAGTCGAAGTTGAGATTACGGGATCTCATCCCCTTGTTTAGAGCTTTTTGGGTTTTGGGCTTATGTAATGGGTATGGGGATGTTGGCCCATGGGTTTACCCATGTTTGGGCTCTTTTGTAATGTATAAATATATAGCTAGGTGATGTAAGAAAAGGGTTCCATGCTGAGTACTAAGACAATATAGGCATCTGTGTGATATTGTGATAAGTGCAAGTGACTGTAAGAGATTATGAAAGGCTTTGTGTCGTAACCTAGCTCGGGGAAGGAGGATTTGACAGAGTGTTTGTAGATATCCTTTCCTATGTGGAGTAGGGTTTTCTGGCTCTATGCATGTATAATATTGATAGAAGAAAATAAAGAGAAGAAGAGTTGGTGGACGTAGCCCAAGGCTGGGGGTGAACCACGTATATCCTGTGTCATGGTTTCTTTGTGCATTATGGTTGTTTAATTGTTCATATGATTAATGTTTAGTGAAATAATGTATGCTTAGATGAATATGATAACTTATTTCCTAATGATGTGAATAAGATGCTAGATCTGATCTACGTTGATGTGCTTAGTGCTTGAATGTATTAGATCTTGGCTAATACTGTGTTGCTCTGTAATTAGGGTTTTAGCTACGTTGTGAACTAAGGTTAAGTACTGATGAATAATGAATTTTAAGTGCTCTATTAAGGCTTTGTAATCACAGATCTATGTCCCAGCTAGATTGCAGACATCTAAGTCCTACAACCACCCTTGCCTCTACCTTGGGTGAGACTTCATCTGCTTTGCAGGTGTTGCCAAAAGGGCTAGTAGTTAGGGTTTTTTTGGTGCATTGTTGAAGCATTGAACCCTGGGTTTTACCCTGTGCTAAAAAATGGAAGTCATCCCATGGTTTTACCCATGTTTAGGCTCTTTTTTAATGTATAAATAGATAGCTAGGTGATGTAAGAAAAGGGTGCCATGCTGAGTAGTAAGACGATATAGGCATCTCTGTGATGTTGTGTTAAGTGCAAGTGATTGTAAGAGACTGTGTAAAGGCTTTGTGACTTAACCTAGCTCAGGGAAGGAGGATATAGCAGAGTACATGCAGATATCATGCCCTATGTGGAGTAGGGTTTTTTGGATCTATGCATGTAGAAGATTGATAGAAGACAATAAAGAGAAGAAGAGTTGGTGGATGTAGCCCTAGGATGGGGGTGAACCACATATATCCTATGTCATGGTTTCTTTGTGCATTATGGTTGTTTTATTGTTCATATGATTAATTTTTAGTGCAATAATGTATGTTTATATGAATATGATAGCTTAGTGCCTAATGATGTGAATAAGATGCTAGATCTGATCGATGTTGATGTGCTTAGTGCTTGAATGTATAAGATCTTGGCGAATAATGCAATGCTCTGTAATTAGGGTTTTAGATGCGTTGTGAACTAAGGTTAAGTACTGATGAATAAAAACTACTAAGTGATCTGTTATGTCTTTGTAATCACATATTTGTATCCCAGATAGGTTGCAGACATCTGAGTCCTGCAACCACCCCTACATCTACCTCGGGTGAGACTTCATCTGCTTTGTAGGTGTTGCCGAAAGGGCCAGTAGTTAGGGTTTTGTTGGTGCGATGTTGAAGCATTGGACCCTAGGTCTTCCCCTGTGCCAACAAATGGTTCCATTGTCGGGACCTGAAACTGTGATTGTTAGGAACCGAGGAAAAGAATGAAAGCTTTGTGCATAGATTTGCTGCTTTAGTGTGTAGTACTCTACTTGACTTGTAAAGCTCTGTGTTAAGAAGAGAAGTCTAATCTGAACAAAATAGGTAACATCTGAATGATTTATGCTTTGTTAAAGGCAGGATAAGTGGAATTTTGTGTTTCGAAAGTATGGATCTAGGTATGTTTGATAGATTTTGTCCAGTTTGAAAATTAGGGCACAACTAGAGGAAAGAAGGCTTGATATGAGTAGATATGATAGAAATAATGAAATATATGTTATTACTATGCATAGAAAGAATGTTTGAACTAACAAATGGATGCAGGATCCTAGGAATAATTTTTTGCAGGTTAGCTACTATGATCCTAGTGCATAGTATAGGAAAGGATGGGGATCATTTAAAAGAAAAAGAGGATTAACTCTTTTTTATAGTTGTAGAAGATCAGGACATCTTTCTAAGGAATTACCTGGTAGAAGACCTAGTTGTCCTTGTTGTAAAACTTTGGACCATGAAGTTTTGGATTTCCCTAGAATGATTGCTAAAGTTGAAAGAATGAATATGAGACAAGAAAACCCCGAGGAAGGAAAGAAAACTAAGACCATGGCATAACCCTAGAAATAATTAGAGAATATATTACTACAAATGAAAGAAACCATGAATGATCACAGAAATATCAACTTATCAGAGATCTTCAAAGAAAAAGAGTGCATAGAAACAAGAATAGGAGACTTCGACATTGACTGTGTTCTGGATGAGGAAACACAGGTGAATATCATGACAGAAAGAACTTGTGAAATTTTAGGAAAGCCTACTATGATTCCTTCATTGGGAGGAATAGGATTATTTATAGGAAAGTTGATAACCCTATGTGGAAGACTTACCCAAACCTCTATGAGTGCTCATGGAACTTTGACAGAGGAAGAATTTGAGGTTGTTAAATTTATTGAGAACAACGCCCCATTTTCTATGTTACTAGGAAAACCTTGGATTGAGAAATAATAGACATGAAGAAAAGAAGAGGAAGCCCTAGAACAAAAGAAGAAAGAACTAATATACCTCATGATGAAGAGGATAGCACACTTACTAAAAGAACAAGAGGACTAGTCGAAGCTACTAAGGACCAAAAATCTGGATGTCGAAGTTGAAAGAACCTAGGAAGGCTTAAAATATCTGTCTGTATAGGAGAGTAGAGAACTTACCTCAGATAGAGAAGAAGCATTTACCTTGAACCCTAGTAAAGACCATCAACAACGCGAAGTTACTATGTTGAGTATAGATAAGAATCAAAATGGAAAGAGGAATACTGAGACGTAGATCACAGGGAAGAAGGCTAGAAAGCTCAGTAATAAGAGAGAAAAGATAAAAATGTTGCAGGAGGTTCCAGAGGGAACTTCACAGAAGGAAGGTTTGCAAAGCTAGAATTTCATCAGGATATCAGAACAATGGAAAGTGGCACTTCTCCATGGAGGAGAAATATAACCATTGGAGGCATTATGACTATTATACAGATGCTCTCAAATGGTTAGAACAATAATTATGACCATAAATCTTGCCATCAGGCCATTGGGACCGCACCATAATGGACATAAGTACATTGATGAAGGATTCTCATCCATTGGATAGATCCATTACATCGTTGTCTACTTATTCCATCATATTTTGCACTGAGAACACTTTCACGAATTGTATCTGAGACAATAAGAGAACTCATTGTTTCTATGTTGTGTTCACTAAGACCTCGCCACCTATGATATTGCATTGAGAATTCATTCATCGACCTGAGTTATTTGATCTCGTGCATGCATGTCGGAAGAACTCAACATGGTAGAAAATTCGATAGAAGAAGTCCTAATTGATCTAATTTATGAAAAGGTAATGTTTGTAGGGATTCAAGCTTCATCAATGAGAGGAGTGCAAGCCTATCTATCAACTGCTCATGGATCTGGACCATCCTGACCTACAACCGAGAAAATAACCAAGCATCGAGATGACTTGGCTAATGCAAAGTTAATCCCGTCTATCTTGCTCGACTACATCCTGCCTCTGGCCGGGACGGTGAGTTGTGACAATGTCCCAAGGGATTGCGATTACACTCTGGTTACTATGTACCTCCTGGAGGGGATACATGCAGTTAGACCACAGCTGGATAAGATCATGACATTAAAATTCAATGACTTAAACCTAGGGGATCACAAGAACCACAACATGCTTGCTCCTCACAGGTATTTGACTAGGACGAAGGGGAAGAAGTCGAGGATAATCTCCCAACCATGAACTATGGACCTCGCGCAGTCCACTATCTTGTACGTAATGAAGATGCCACATTTTGGAAGGCACCAGGAGGTTAACATGTGCATTAAATTCCTTCTGTCATGCTTCCATGGTGACTATCTGTGGCTAGAAATGTGCATCACTATTGATCCAACGATGATCCATAGCATCACCAGATTGAGCATGCAAGGACCTGACCCACAAGAATTTTACCTAGGGAAGGCTGTAGACCTTGCTTTGGCATAGAGGATTAAGGATACCTATGGTGATGTAGAAAAGGGGATGCAAGGCTACAAGGTAGCTTCCATCCAGAATGGCACAGTGAAATTAGCTTGCTAGTTGATCATAGGAAAGCTAGTGAGAATGAACATACCTATGTAGGTCACAGGGTTCGTTGTTGACCTCACTAGAAACTGCATAGAAGGACTCCAGATGAACTGGAAAAAGTACTTAGTCAACCAGTTAGAATTGGATTGCTGCAAATATTAGGATCAGGGCTATGAGTTTCATTTTAGTTGGCTGCTAATCCTCATCGTGTTTACTTCTTGGGAGATGCCAGAAGGTGCGACCTTCCCTAACATTGAGCCATTTGAGCTGCTCACTATGAAGTTCACCATGCCCTGGTATTCGAGCAATATGGGGAAACAATGGTAGTTGAACATGGTATTCCATACCTACTATCTGTAGTTAAAGAGGGCTATTGAAGCTATCCCTTGTATGACATCAAACATCCTACACCGATTCAAGACCCTTATGAAGTTTTGCACAGATCAACATTTTATTTATATCAATGCTCGCGCAGATGAGAGTAAAGAAGAGCTTTAGTCATACTATAAGCTCACAGAGGGGGACCTAGAAGAAACAACTAAGGACTGGCCTTTAGAGCTCCTTATCTCTGCTGACATCGCATAACTGTCCGACCCTAAAATAATCGGCATCCCGGAGGCCACTCGTGAAGGGAATGATACACCTGGAACTAGTAGAAGGAAGAAGACAGTAGAGGTCCAATAGTTGAGCAGTGAATCAAAAGAAACTACTTTGAAATCACCTGGATAAGGAGGTGATGATGAAGTAGATAAAGAAAATAACGATGGAGAAGAAGATAAGCAGAAGCAAGGAAAAGTAACATCGCCTAGGGATCCTGTTGATGAGGCCAATCCATCTAATAAAAGAAAGGTTTCCCCCAAGAAACCTACATTGCAAAAGATATCCAAAGATGGTAAGACTAAGTTGCAGACTATGCTCACGCTTGATGACTTCAAATTCATCATCACAGTTGTATCATATGCTTCACAGGGCATTTTGTAGAGCAATGAAGAAAAACAAGAAGCCATGTATGATAGAATTGGGATAGAACTAAGAGGGGTACAACAGACCCTTCACTCCAGGCACACAGTTTCCACTACGCCCTTGCCATAAGAAGAACCGGAGTTGGGAGATGAGCCTACCCAACTCCTCAGAATAGTTGATGTGACTGAAACTCGCCTTCATCACACACAAGAAGAAAAAGAACAGGCCATAGTGGCCCTGAAGCAAGCACAAGAGAAAGTGATAAAGAAACACCGAGTTGCCCAATAGGAGAAGGATTACCTCCAAACAAAGTTTGAAGAGGAGAAAGAACAAATACATCAAGAGAAAGAATAGCTACTCGCAGAGTATATCAGAGTAAAATAAGAAGTCAACAGAGCACTTCGCTCTATGACGGGCTTAGAGAAAAATAAATAATACCCTGTGGAACATCAAGTAACATAGCTCACTGAAGCCATCCAATAGATTCAACAATGAATAGCATATCTAGAGCTACAAATAGTGCCAAGCACTCTGCAGGATGTGTGATACCAAAGAGAATCCACTGCCCAGAGTGTAGTTGAGAGGATCATAGCACTAGCTTTGGAATGTAAGCATCTTAGAAGTAGAAGTGCATAGACTTATGAGCAACTCACTGAAGACCTTGAACTGAAGACACTGGAGTCATAGATCCAGGAGAAAAAGCAATAAGCAGTGACAATACAGGAACATTTGAAACTCATGTCAACAGTTGAGAGGATGAAGCAATCCTAAGAACAATGCAATGCTCAACACCAGGTCCATACCACATAGAGAAAATTCATGGAAGTGACTCAGAGGCTCCAACCAGTCCAGGATGAAGCTTGTCAACTATTTGGAGAGATTGAAGGTCAAGGAACAGAAATGGAACAAGTAGTCACTACAGTCAAACAATGCTTAGAGGGACCTAGAAATGAGGCAGGTATTCAAGAGTTCATCAAGAAGGAGGCCCTGATGAAGCAACAGGTCGAAGTAGCTCAAGCCAAGATCGAGGATTTTGAGGTAGAGCTACCCAGATCATAGTGACTCGGGACGGGTCACAGGTGAGTGTTGGGGGCCTGTTGGCCCTTGACCACGTTTTGGAGATATTTGGTCATGTTTGATCTATTTTGGGACTTTGACAGACTGTCGAAGGTGGAGCACAAGTTGAAGCGGAGATCACAGGATCTCGGCCCTTGTTTAGGGATTTTTGGGCTTTGGGCTTATGTAATGGGTATGGGGATGTTGGACCATGGGTTTACCCATGTTTAGGCTCTTTTGTAATGTATAAATAGATAGCAAGTTAATTAAGGAAAGGGTTCCATGCTGAGTACTAAGACAATATAGGCATTTGCATGATGTTGTGCTAAGTGTAAGTGATTGTAAGAGACTGTGTAAAGGCTTTGTGTCATAACCTATCTTGGGGAAGGAGGATATGCTGGAGTGCGCATAGATCTACTGTCCTATGTAGAGTAGGGTTTTCTGTCTCTGTGGATGTAGAATATTGACAGAAGACAATAAAGAGAAGAAGAGTTGGTGGACGTAGCCCCAGGCTGGGGGTGAACCACGTATATATTGTGTCATGGTTGCTTTGTGAATTATGGTTGTTTTATTGTTCATATGATTAATGTTTAGTGCAATAGTGTATGCTTAGATGAATATGATAACTTAGTGCCTAATGATGTGAATAAGATGCTAGATTGGATCTATATTGATGTGCTTAGTGCTTGAATGTATTAGATCTTGGCGAATACTGCGTTGCTTTGTAATTAGGGTTTTAGTTGCACTGTGAACTAAGTTTAAGTACTTATGAATAAGGACTGCTAAGTTCTCTATTAAGTCTTTGTAATCAAATATCTGTGTCTCATATAGGTTGCATACATCTGAGTCCTGCAACCACCCTTGCATCTACTTCGGGTGATACTTCACTTTCTTCATAGGTGTTGCCGAAAGGCCTGGTATTTAGGGTTATGTTGGTGCACTATTGAAGTGTTGAACCCTAGGTCTACCCTTGTGACAACAAGAACACTTCTTATTGACCCATTTTTCTTGCAGGTACCAAAACCAACCTAGCCTTACCTATCAAGAGCCTAGTTTAGAGCTGGAGTTGTTATATGTGCATTATGTGCAATGTGCACCAAAGGGTCTTCTGTTCTTTGCGCATTCTGTGCACTGTGCACCCACTGCACATCTAAGAAATGTAATCCATGCACCTTTCCATAGTTTCAAAATTGTAAGAGTTTTTGTGATTATTTGAAGGCTCCCAACCTTCAAAATCTTGCTTTCATGCAATTTGTAAATGCACTCCACCTAGATTTCTTTCCCATATGAAAGGTTAGTCAAACATAGGAACTTAGGGGGTAAAAAGAACCATATTTCTCCTCTTTTTATTTGGTTTCCACATGGATGTATTTTTTGTTTTGTAAAAGATAAGTTGAGATTATTTTTCTATCACATATAAAAACACTTGCATTAGGACAAGAAATCAACTTTAATAATTGAGTATGCTCTTCTCTTGCACCATAGAGCGATCTTGAGAATCAGAAAGGTGGTTAAGGGGACATTTCATCTCCCTTAACAAAACCTTTAGGAGAGGACAAAGCCCCCCTAGGGATCCTCTTAGTTTCTTTTTGAAATCATCTTAAAATTTGTAAGGGCCCATACATGCCCACATGTTGCAAACTTGGGATAGTTTTTTGAAATCGCTTTCTTAGTTTACATCATTAGGAGAGTTTAAAGATCAAAGTAACGGGCCCATACATGCCCACATGCTTGTAATCTAGGATATGTTTTCAAGATTTCTTAGTGCAAATAACATTAGGTATTTTAAAGGATTGGTAAGGACCCATATGTTCACATGCTAGTTCTTTATGGATTTTAAAATTCCACAAGGTTGTACCAATGAAATCTAGTAAGATAGGTAACCAAGATTTGTAAGGACCACGTGAAGTCCACATGTTGCAAATTTACACCTAACTTTTTAAAATTTGGCACATTTTATCACTTTCTCACACACAAAGTCACTCCTCACTCACATAATTTCCATCTTGAATCATGGAGGTTGAAGTAGGTTTTCTCCAAAGGAATTATGAAATGTCCCACTATTTCTTGAAAACATTATCCACACCCACTTAATTCCAATGAGATTGGTTCACACCCCCAATCTCTCAGCCCACCACATCAAATTTGTTTTCTAAAAAATCACTAAGTTTTCCTCCAAAGGAGGTGCCAAAAAATTTGTTTTTAGTCTAGGTAGGATCTCCGGGGTAGGCATCCAAATAACCCCCCATTATCTGGTTCTCACATTTTCAAACATTAGAAGTTGACAAATAGGGAACCTTAAAATCCTCCAATTCAAGTGTTCCTACACCATAAGGAAATGAGATACCCATGAAGGGTCAAAGGTTGAGGTATGATTTTTCTATGCGTCCCCCCTTGAGTCACCCAACTCTTGGAAGGGATCCAACCCGTGACCCATTTCTTAGGCTGAAAATCTAAATGCCGCACTTTGACCGAGGTACCTAGTGGCCCAATTTAGGACATCTACCTGGGTGGAAATTGTGGGCTGCAATTGCACCTTGATCAAATTTTTTGTGGCTATTGGGAAATACTACTATCTCTTTCAAGATATGCACCCTCTACCCCTCATTACAACTTATTATTTCATCCTTCACTAGTTCCTCTTCCAATGGCTTCAGACCCCACTATTGAGTATTCTTGGAAGGTCCAGTCTTATTTGAGAGGGAGGATGATACATCATTTTAGGACACGAGCATTTGTTTTCTTTGTTCTCCCACGCAGACAAAAATCCACCTACCCACATGCATGCTTATTTACCATTGACTTATGTATGATTCTCATTTGGTTACATGCAATTCTGAGATATATTGTGAAGGTCCAAAGTATACAAGTCTCTTGTTCATTTATTTCTCTCATCATCATTTTCACACATTCACTTTTCTAGTAGGACATCATAGGGGACCCACAAAATCCTCATCGTTCTAGACACTTGCAAAATCTTCCTCCTATTTTAGGAGAAGTTCCTATTATTGCCAATTCATAGGATCAACCATCTCACACCCCTGTGAGTGCCACTATTTTGGGATCAACTTTGCTTGGTTCCACTTTACTTGGGTCCAATTCCCAAGGCCATCCACCCACTAGCTCTCCCTCATAAAGAGGTGGGGGAAAAAATTCTTCTCAAGGGAGAAGTACAACCCCACCAAATCCCCCCCAAGGGATAGGTCCACTACTTGCTCACACCATGGCTGGAACTAATCCTCCACCGCCACCCCCCATGCCATATTTGGTGTCTCTCAACATTTCTGATTTGAGTATACACATGAATGATCCTATATTACATGACCCCACATGGCCCAATATGCCTACCAAACTACCTTTTGATATTCCAAAATTTGAAGGAAAATTGGGAGAAGCTCCCACCAACCATGTCATGACCTTCCACTTATGGTTCTCTTCAAACAACATCATGGATGACTTCATCCTCTTAATTTTATTTCAATGCACACTCACTAGTCCATCATTCAAATGGTATGTGGATGAAAAATCAGGGTCCCATGTGACTTTTGAATCCTTGGCCCAAGCATTCTTGGCCTTTTTTCAACTACTAGTTCATCATGACACTGGTCTAGAACTTCTCTCTGAGTGCAAACAAACCTCAGCTATGCATATTTCCAATCACATTCACGAATGGAGTTCGTGACGTAGTTTATGTAAAGCAGAAACCACCAAAGAACAATGTCGCAATTGGTTTCTAAAATCACTCGTCTCGATACTTTCCAAAGATGTGGCATCCACCGTCCCCCGATCTGAAGAGGAAGTCATCAGTAAGGCTAAAAAATATGACCTCATTTATGCTCAGTTGGGTTACTTATACATGGTAATACCTAATGCACTCTGACTCATACTATTTGGCCAGGATAGACTTGGGATGTCTCACACAATGGATGGATTGATTGGTACCAAAATGCACCACAACCTGTACATCCAACCACCACCTATTTATGGTACACCCCAATATCCACCAATATATGGAGAGCCATCTTATTACCCTCCTCCCCTTTACCAACAACCATATCTTGTTGCTCCCCCTCCACCCATGAGTGGACCCTTTGATCCGGATTATTTTCGG
>CBVK0100190971.1:0-10184 GCA_900067695.1 Picea abies | reverse complement strand
TACACAATTTCCAGCCAAGAGAAAAATACCTCACAACACCAAAACTGTCCCAAACTTTGCCTTGATTTTTGTGCCCAAAAAATTCGTAGAACTGTACGGATTTTCCCTTTCTAGCACCTCGAAATCTGTGCCAAAATATTTTTTGTACGGATAACAAAAAAAATGCCCTCTTCTCCAACAGAAAACACTGAAATGGTTGTCTCGAAATTCATGCAGCAAGATGCCTCGATTTGCGTTCTCTCCCAACTTGTTGTTCAGACTGTACGGACTATATACGAATCCATACACTATGGTCTCTCTAACAATAGAAAATTTCAGAACTCACAAAACATAAAACTCTCTTGGGATTTGTGTCTAATCTCTCTTGGGAAATGTGCCCTCTTTGTTGTCCTCTTTCCTCTCTCAATATTACTCAGAAATTCTCTCTCAATCTCCTCCTCTTTTGTTTTGCACACTACCCAATACATTCTCTTATAATCTGAAAATGACCTTTTACCTCTCAAGTGTCTTTTCACCTTCCCCCAACCCTAAATCCAAAGGCCAAGACCTAATCTTACCTTTACAAGATCAAGGGCCATGATTCATTCCCTCCAAAATAAATCACTTAAAACATTGAAGTATATTTCACTTTATTACATAAGTGAACTTTATGAAATAAAGTCACTTTAAAATTAGAAGGTACACTTCGTTAAAAAATCACTATAATAAAAGAACCACTTTATAACAACTTTATAAAAACTCATTATAACGTTAAGTGCCTAGTAGTGTCAACATAAGGTTACATCCGCATACAAGACAAAACATGTGGAGTACTTCCCGAGATAAAAAGATAACACTTCCTCTTAGTGAGGGATGTACTCGTTGTCATCTCCATCATCTGGTCCCATCACATTGTGCTAAGTAGGAGCTCCCTCTGAACCTGGAGCCATCCTCAATACTTGCATATAACTTGAAATAGAAGATCTTCTCCTGACATCTATCTGGAACCCTGAGCTCCTTGGAGAATCCTCTCCACCCTGAGCATTGGTTCGACCACACCAGCTGAGCCTCCTGTCGGTGCTCATAAGAGACTCGCTCTCTTCTCTTGAAATGCAAGATTGAATCCTTGGGCCCACCGCAGTCTCAGGAGCCTCCTCATGTTCCTCATTAGACGTTGAATCATAACCTGAAGGTTGCCCTCGCAACATGTACAACCTGTCCACTTGATTGCCAATTTGTTGTGGTTCCATCTGGTCCATTCCCTCCCTGTAGATAAATACATGTCCCCTCTTGAAAAATGTACAATATCCATCATCCTCCAAGGCTGAGACTGAGAGCAATTTAATCCTCAACCCTGGAACAAAGAGAATTTCATCAAGCTCTAGAAATCCTCCATACTTGAGTCAGAATCTAATCCTTCCAACTCCACGTACAACTCGTTCCATACACACTTCACTCTCTACCAGTCGATTAGGACTTGTCTCGGTGATAATAAGGAATACTTGCCAGATTCTTGTCATATGACAAGAGGCTTCACTGTCAATAATCCATTTGAAATCACCCCCAAATCCTCCACTATCGCAACTGGATACTAGAGTAACCAAAGAAATTTCCTTATCAAACTTGGAAGAAAAGTCCCAAATCACTGTTGTAGCAGCTGTCACAGGCCCCTCCTGATCCTTCTTCTTCTTCTTCCTCTCAGGACATTGAGAAGTTTACAACAGTAACATCTGAATTTACTCAAGTTCCTCCCATAATTTCCTTTCTTCTTTCTCTTTGTAGAAATAACAACATTCTCATCAGCTCCATTTGTCTTCTGTCCACTACTCTAAAATCCTTCCCGGATCTCCTCCTGAGTGAAATCGTCCCACGGTATGCTCCAATCTGAAAGATGCTCACGACCCACCACACACTTCACGAAGACTTCCCTTTCCTTAGTGAAGCCTTTCAAGGCTATCCTCACCAACTCTGAATCTGATATGACATCCCCAACTGTAGCCAACTCATCTTTCACTTGAGCTACCTGAGTAAGATAAGAAGACACACTCCCCCCCTTACCCATCTTGGTATCATACAACTTATCCTTCAAGAACATCTCCGGGTTTTCATTCTCCGTCTCAAATAAGTTCTTAAGTGCATCCCACATCTCTTGGGTTGTCTTCTTCTTAGCAAAGTGTGTAATAAGGTGGTCTTTCACCCCATCTAGAATAATCCTCCGATCTTTGTCCTCCTTTATTTCATGCAAATCCAAAGCAACATTATTTGTTGTGGGAGTCACAACAACATAACTGACATATTTTCAACTCTTTTTCTCCTTGAGAACGACTGACATCCAGACCTTCCACTGCAAATAGTTGGAAATGTCATATAAACAATCCTCAAATTTAATGCATATAGCCATATTCCCTGTCACTATTCAAAGGAAAACAAACAACATATTTCCCCCTTCAAACTTGCTCAAAAATCTCATTGTTCATTGTCACTCAAAGCCCAAGCTCTGATACCATGTAGAAATTAAATGACAAAAATCAACAAGCTAATATTCTGTCATACACTTAGCAACTTAGAGATAACTGTCTTGCATAAACTTTGAAATGTCTAAAACCCACATTCAGAAATTACCATAAGCAGAAATACACATTGTTAAGTAATTATGTAGCAGAATAAACACAATGAACAACATTCAATCAACCATGAATAACTCAGAAATTTAGGCAAATGCCAGGGAAAGCCCCAATGTGTGTGAGAGAGATCTTATTATTTAGCTTCAGGAAAGTACATATCAACAACAATTACACAATTTCCAGCCAAGAGAAAAATATCTCACAACACCAAAACTGTCCCAAAATCTGCCTCGTTTTTTGTGCCCAAAAAATCCGTACAACTATATGGATTTTCCTTTTCCAACACCTCGAAATTTGTGCCAAAATATCTGTTGCACGGACAACAAAAAAATTGTCATCTTCTCCAATAGAAAACACTGAAATGGGAAATCTGTGCAACAAGCTTCCTCGATTTGCATGCCCTCCCAGTTTGTTGTACGGATCCATACAGTACTACCTCTCTAACAACAGAAAATTCCAGCACTCACAAAACAAAAAACTCTCTTGGGATTTGTGTCCAATCTCTCTTGGGAAATGAACCATCTTTGCTACCCTCTTTCCTCTCTCAAGCTTACTTAGAAATTCTCTCTCAATCTCCTCCTCTTTTGTCTTGCACACTACCCAATCAATTCTCTTATAATTTGAAAATGACCTTTTACTTCCCAAGTGTCTTTTCATCTTCCCCCAACCCTAAATCCAAAGGCCAATATCTAATCTTGTCTTTACAATATCAAGGGCCATGATTTATTCCCTCCAAAATAAATCACTTAAAATTAAAGTACATTTCACTTTATTATATAAGTGCACTTTATGAAATAATGACACTTTAATATTATAAGGTACACTTCATTAAAAAGTCACTTTAATAAAAAAAACACTTTATAACAACTTTATAAAAACCCATTATAAAGTTAAGTGCCTAGTAGTGTCAACATAATGTTACATCCGCATACAAGACAAAACATGTGTAGTACCTCCCAAGCTAAAAAACTAACAACTTTTACTAGCGTTGGGCACCACATTCTATGAGAAGCCAAGCACTGTAGCCTGCAAGGAGCCACTTGGTTTCAAGGCCTTGGGGATTGAGGTCTAAGGGGCTAGGCCTTGATGGATTGGAACTAGAACCATTGATGGAGCTTTACCAACACTGTTCTATTTTTGCACATAGGTCTACACATTGTCTTCTACATTCTTATCCTTGGGGGTAGAGGGATTCATGTGTGAATTAGTTGGGACCATGAACAAACAATTGTGGATGTGATCAAGGATTTGATAGTGAAAGCATGTATTGGGTTGGTATTCATAGTGAGGCAGTGATAAAAACATTGTCCCTCCAACTTGAATAACAACAAATACCCTAAGGTCTAGAGATAGGTTAACACTAACATAGAATTAGGGTTGTGGTTGAGGTTGAAGAACATGTCAAATTATAGGTAAATAACCTACCCTATGGGGTCAATAATATGTTGAAGCTTGGACCTAAAATAAAGGACATAGAATCCCCTTGAAATCTAGGGATTTCAGTGTGGCATATTACTCATGGTCATGTCATCCTAGATAATCTCAACATTATGAGATAAAGGGAGTTGTAGCCAATTAGATATTTCGATGGAGTAGGGTGATGTCAATAAAAAGTCATAATCAATAAGAAATGAGGTATATTTAAATGATGTAGTGTAACAATGTTGTGCCTTCGGTCCTTGATAGAGTCCGCTGATTTTTATTTTCGACTAAGCAGCATAATAAATAGCATCAAAGGTTCCTTCGAAGTTTGGATTTCGTAAAAGCATAAGAAAAAGAGAAGTAAGATATGATTGTGCATAACCCTTTGTGTTGTCATTGATTATGTTACATAAGGGGTAAATATCCACTTAGCAAGATCTTATGTCCCTAGGTAGTATTAAGACTTATATGTACCTTGGCTCAAACTTCAGATTTCTATGCGAGCCTATACTTCAGAATATTTTATATATTATTCAACTATGAAATGATGACTGGTGTGTAGAATATATGCTTTTGAATAACATAGGAACAAAAAATCTACTTGGGTCCTCTAACTTGAGATATTATAAAATTTAAATCATTAGGCCATAGGGTCCATAAAAGAGCTTGTGCAAATGGAGAAAACAAAGGATCAAGAATTTGCTTAGGCTCTCGAAGTCAATGAATATATGAAACTCAACTTGACTTATTTGAAGTCTAATAAGTCAAATACTTAAACTTTTGTGCAAATGGAGAAAACAAAGGATCAAGAATTTGCTTAGGCTCTTGAATTCAATGAATATATGAAACTCAACTTGACTTATTTCAAGTCTGATAGGTCAAATACTTAAACATTTTTAATAAAATGATCTAGCCATGTATCACTTTTCGATATTTCCATCTATCACTCTCTGAGCTTGGCACATGTCATCATTTCAGCTTGTTGGGGCCTTGTGTTAGTGTCCTTGGTATCCTTTCCCTTAAACCTATGTCTTTCCCTTAGACTAGATAGGTTCTTAGAGTTATAAATTTGAAGGTCGGCTTTGACATGAGAGTATTCACATTTCTTAAAACATAAGGAGTTTAACTTCTATGAGTCCATCTATCCTACTTATGAAAAGTACATTAAATCCTAGTCAATAAATGAGTCAACTCCAAATGAGAGGATGTATAAGTCAATAAACATAAGGTGCAATCTCTATTCGAGGGCCTAGAAGGTGCAAAAGTAATATTAATTCAATAGATGGTTTCGTGAATGCACAAAAAAATACCTCCCAGAGTCATTAATACCCTAAACATTCCATGAGGTTACGTGCATCTTAAACCTATCACATATTAAATCTCCACCACATTCCTACAAGGTTCCAAATCCCAACAAAATAATTAACACCATTAAAGAAATCCCCAAGAATTGTTTCTATGGCCTCTTTGGACCATTTGCACCAACTAGGTATCTCAATATGACAAAGATTTAGAAGGGAGAGAGAAAGAATACCAAAACCCAATGCTTGACAAAGATGGAATAATGAGGCTTTTTACTAGCGCTTGGTGCTACAAACTATGACAATCCAAGTGTTGTGAGTTGTAAGAAGCCACTTGGTTTCAAATCCATGGGGGTCGAGGTATGAGGGGCTAAAGCTTGACGGGTCGGAACTGAGGCCTTTGATGGAGCTTTACCAACGTCGTTCTTCTTTCTCACTTAATTCCACACCTTTTTCATTCTTAACCTAGAGGGCCTTGGGGGTAGAGGGTTTCATGTGTGAGTTGGATAGGAACATGAGCAGACAATAGTGGATGTAGTGGTCTAGGCTTTGACAAATAAACATTGTATGGTGTAGGTAGACATAACGAACCAATTTTCAGAACATTCTACCTCCAACCAGAATAAAAACAAACACCCTAAAGTCTAGGGATATGTTAACCCTAAGAAAGACTTAGGGTCGAAGAACTTGTCCAGTTCTAGACAAATAACCTCCCCTAAGGGGGAAACAATAAATTGAAGCTTGGGTGAGAATTGTATTGAGAGTTTGGGGGAGTCAATCCAAGCCACATCCAAGTTGGACAAGCTATTTTGGCCTTCTTATCAGTTGAAAAGTCGGGAGTCGAAGCTTCCATAACTAGGAGGGAATTCTTGCAAACAAGGGGCCATTATATAACGCATTTGTAACATTGTTAACATATGTAATTTGGAATAGAAAAAATCCTTTGGTCAAGTTATGGGATTGGCTACAATGCCAACCATATCATTTTCGGTGATCCTAAATTCAAGTGTGAATAACTACCTTAGGGAGGGGATCTTCCTACAAAATACCCTAGTAGGAAACCTAGTTAAAATTTCCCACAAAGACTATCAAATTTAGCTTCATTTATTTCAATATGAGGGATATCAAGTTCAGGCTTCAGAGTATTACCTTGTGTTACACCTTTGGCACAAAGTTGTGAGGGGTCTTCTGAAGCACCATTGTTTCTTACTCCATTAACTTATCAAGATAACACAAATGCATTATTGAGAGATGGAAAGACCATAAGGCCCCTCCACTTATGACTAACAGATGTGGCTTGATAGGCCAGGGACAAGATCGATGCAACATGATAAGTATTAATTCTGCATATGTTAGAGAACTACTATTGTTAGGTCATCACATCACCATGAGTGCCAAAAAAGCATATATTCAACCCTTAGTCATATTATCAAGTATATAGATAATATTAGTGGTAGTTATATTAACTTCAATATACTTCGAGATGAGTGTATTTGTTAATTTTTTGATAAAATGAAATTGGGGATGAATACCGATTTCTTTTATATCCCCTAGTTTTAATAATATAAAATATAATTTGAATTCTTAATTTACATTAATTATAATGATATTGATATTTTCATTTTCACTCTATTTAAATATAAAATAATATTAAAAAATATTTGATAAAATGTTATCTAGTTATAATCATTATCATATTAACCTTAGTGTTTTGACTATAATTACACCATATAAAGAATTTCTCTCCTCTAAACCATATATATTGATTTGATGTCTTGAACCCCCTTGGTTGTTTAGATCCATTTGATAACCATTTGAAACCGACCCAACCACCTTCATAACACTATTAAGGTGGTGGGTTATTCCAAATTTATTCCCACCAAAACATAAAATTATGCTCTATTAGCTCTGACACCACTCTATAACATACCCAATACCCTCTGTAACTATTGATGATACAAAGTATTTATAGGAAACCACAAATTCCTTTTACCTTCTTGGTCTCATACCATATTATAATTTACCCAACCATCTAATCATGATGAAATCTTCATTCTATTCCATTCTATAGTTCTCATAACATGATTCCTCATTGTCATGTTATGAAATGATTAACACATGCAAAACATAATAAAATATCCAATTGAAAATGATACCATAATTACAATGCAAGCTTAAACATGCAACGTTCAATTCATAACTTAGAAGCATTAACTCACATAATTACAAATTAAACCATAACACTTAGCTTTTTTGAGAATATGAGTCTAGAAGGAGGAATTCTCCTATGGTTGGCTCTAATAGCAGTCCCAATTCACCAGTGCTCTCTTTCCCCTATTAGATCCCCTTCTTCGCCTCCCCTTTAGCCTACAAAACCCAAAAAATGAGATCCCCTTCTCTGCCACACAGTCCCTCGGGCTATCCCACTTCCCTCATGGGTTCCAAACATAGTGGCTAGGAAATATCAATGCTTAAAAATCAAGGTATTCTCAGTTGTAATTACTTTTCCTTGATGACAATAGTTTTCCCACTTCCCTCATGGGTTCCAAACAATAGTGGCTAGGAAATCTCAATGCTTAAAACTCAAGGGATTCTCATTTGTAATTACTTTTCCTTGATGACAATAGTTTTCCCTTCACACAATCATGATTTCCATGTATATTATGGAAATATTTTCTCGTAATTTTGTTGCACTCATAGGATGGCAACTTAGCTCTTAAGGAAAATGCTCTCCCCGTGGAATGAACAAACAACCACCAACAACCTTTGAAATACCAAAATCATGAATACTATTTGCATGATAAATATTAACCACATGTCTTCTTCGGAAGCCCATTATGTCTCTTGGCAACTAATCCCAAGGATGGTAAGACTTAGGATAATACAAGGTAAAAGACTTAAGCTTAGGAATAAATAATATTATTTATCCTTGGCCCCTCCTCCTTGAGCCCCTTTCCTTCATCTCTTATGGAATGATACCCCTCCATTTTTTTTAGTTTTATCAGTCTACAATGTGTGCAACTCTTTGTTATTATTCAATGTACATTTAAATATTATATTGCTTGACTCTCGTCCATGAATTATATGCACATATATACTTTGCTAATTCAAAGAATGAGGTGTTACACCATTGATAAATTCAGATACTGCCATGTCAATGCGGCGGTGGAAGTGCCCTCTATTGTTTTTTGGTTACTTCTATGAGTTGTTCGAAGTTCAAACACACTACTCAGTTACGCCTCCTCTGTCAAGAAATGAAATTTTACAAATCACCCTGCTATTTTTGGTATGGGTTCCCATCATATCTCATAAAAGGGAGCCATTGTTCCCACAAATTGTACAAATTTATTGCTACAACTAAATCCTGAAATAGAAAAAGGTTGAAGTCGATGTTAATCCAAGAAGGCTAAGGAAAATAGAGAAAGAGGACCTCAAGCACTGGCCTGCGATGTGCCTTCCACCACCACTACCCCTCATTCGACGTGCCTTCCACCACCACCACCCCTCAAATGAAATGAGGAGGAGAACAATTATAAAATAAGATTTTGAATATGAGATAACAGAAAGGTAGCACGTGTTTTATGTACAACCAAAATCTGTCAGGATTTAGTTATCATTGACACGTGGCATGTACACGACCTGCCACGTCATATTTCTTGCCCATAATAATGGAGGTTAGAGGTTTACAAACCTTTTTTCTGGGCTTTTAACACACTCTTTGTTGCCTTTTATAATAATAATAATAATTATTCTTTTTATTAACAAGGCATGATCACATTGACAATGTTGAAATTTTACATTTCATTTCAAAGTTGTTTTTCAATTTAAACATGTTTGTTTTTCCATTACGACAGTTAAATCCCACTCTTTGAACAGAATATCACAATACCTCTTACTTTTTGTGTTGATTTTTATTATCATAATAATTTTAATATTAGCATAGATTAAAAAACCATTTTGTATTTGTATTTTTTCCCTTATATAATATTTATTTGACTTATTTCTATTGTCTTTAGTATTAAACAGATTCATCTTATTGTCACAATTATTTGATTTTTTCATCTTATATTAATAAGAAGTAGATCTATATTAATTTTAGACTTATCAAGTTTTGAAAATGATTAAATTTTTAAGTTGAAAATATTTTTGGTGGTGTGAAAAATTCAGAAAAATATCCTTCCTACTCATCTTAGTTCATTATTAAGATGGATATAGAATATTATTTTTATAATTTTCTCACGAGTGAATTGCAGACAATGAAGGATAGGATTCAAGAAATGGAAAAACATAAACAATCAACTCAAGAAGAAGAGGTTGAAGAAAATCGTAATTTGAGAGTTATGATAAAAGAGCTAGAAGAAAAACTAACCAACAATTCGACCCTCAGTAATATGGAAAACAAATTATATATCAAACCCATCAAAGAGGAAATGAATAAACTAATCGAACTGGACCATGAGCATAATAAAAGAGCCTTGAACCTCATAATTTTTGGTATAAAAGAACAACAAGAGGAGGATACGCTAGCAATAGTAAAAGAAGAATTAAATAATAAATCACAAACTGATACAACTTACCTCATAGAAGCAAAGAGGCTAGGAAAAATAATTGATCACAAATATAACATAAGTATGTTGATCCGTGTCAAAGTAAGTTGTAATGACCATAAATATAACATACTCAATAAATCTCTGAGCTTAAAAGGGTCAGGAATATTTATAAATGAAGACCTCATTCCCGAAGACCAGGCTGAATTAAGGAAGGGAGTTCATGTTGGTTGTGGAGCCTGATTATCTTCCTGATTCAGAGGTCCTTGCTTTCAGCTGTGTTTATACCCCATGAAGTATTTACACCCCAG
>CBVK0100190970.1:0-20998 GCA_900067695.1 Picea abies | reverse complement strand
CATTTCTCCTCGAACCATCCTACAAGTTTCCTTTTCAAATATTGTTTTTATCCCTACATCGTCCATTTTTCTTACATAAATAAAATTTATGGCCAAACCTGGGATGTGTAGAATACCAGGTAGTGTTCTAATCCTTCCATATATGATCCTGAATTTGACTTTTCCTCGACCTATGATTCTGGTTGTCAATTCATCACCTAAGAAAACGATACCTCCATCATACCTTTCATATTCCCAGAACCACTCCCTGTACAGAGTCATATGAAAGAATGCACCTGAGTCAACCAACCAGGCCTCATGATATGCATGTGTGCTTGAAGAATCCAATTACACATCCACTCCTTCTTCCTTGGAGGTCTTTTCATCTATAGAAGGAGATTCTTCAGATCCCTTATTTTTCTCAACTTGGATCTACACTGTTTCTTGTAGTGCCATTGTTTTCCACAACTCCGTCATACCTTTAAAAAATTTATGGGAGACTTAGATATTCCCTTAGACTTAGATCTCCCTCTTGAGGACTTAGATCTATTTCTTTCCTAGGAGTGTCCTCGTGCAAATAATGCATCTGTGCTCTATCCTTACATGTTCTTTCATCTCATCTCCTCTGATAACAAGGATGAGACCACTTCATCAAACTTAAAGGTAGTTGTATTACTACCTATGACCACAACAAGACTATCCCATGAGTCTGGTAAAGATCACAGTAAATTGATACACTTATCTTCATCTGAAATTTTAATCTCAATAGATACTAACCGAATTAACACAGTGTTGAAGGTGCTCAATTGCTCTACCACTGAGTCTCCATATCTCATCCTCATCTTATACAATTTTTTTCTCAGGAATAGTTTATTTACTAGGGACTTATATTGCTACAACTTCCCCATCTTATTCCATAAATATTTGGTTGTAGCTTCCTTTGACAAATTCATTAATACTGAATCTGACACAGTCGAATTGTGCTCTTCTCCTTCCAATCCAACTTTTTCTAGTCATCTTTTGAAGTTCCTGTAGGTGCAGTACCTGGATCCACCATGATCCATTGATATTTGTCCACCAATAGATCTTCCATATTAAGCTTCCATATCTCAAAATGTTTCCCATTAAAATTCTCGATCTCTATTTTCGAACTCGTCATTTCTTTTCACCTGAAAAATCAATACCACAAATCTCCCATTGTAACAAAGATTATGATAATCCTGATTCAAACCCTTGACCAGAAAGGAATCCCCCTGAAGCCAAGAAATATCTAATAGAAAATGTAGATTTTAACCTTGTACAATATCTTACTGCAAACAAATTTTCGATAAAAGAACATAAAATATGCAATGTTAAATACACACATTACACAGAGATTTTCCCCTGGAAACCTAAACCGAGAAATCCAACATATTTTATATTCGTTCATAGTGATACATTGTTTATAATATAATACATATCTAGGAGCCAGTGACATCCAAAAGGCTAACCCAATGACCTGGATTAGTCAACAACCCTAATTCCTTAATCAAGAATAGAAAACTGGTGGCAAAAACTATGTGCTGAAAAACCTCCCAACAATGGGCACAAAAATTGAGGCAACATGAAAAACGAGGAAAAAATGTGACATGTTTCTCAAGGAAAAAAAAATTATGCAAGGCACTTCCCCCGAACCCTCGAAGGGGGGCCCTAACACCCCTCCCTCAAATCCTCCTGCAAACCTGATGCAACGTAGCAGACACTGGAACTAGTCGTGCAAAGAATATAACACATACCCAACAATCTCTCATTTACTAACTAACCACATAACAATGAACTACTCAACAATTGACCAACCACACTTCTACTTAGACCTCCTAGGTATTTATTTATACTACTCTATTGGCTTATAGCCATTACATTCATGTCCAAAACCCTAACATAGTTAGGTTTGTTTGCATGCATTCCATGATACTTTTCCTCCTTCTGCATGCTATTGTTTCTGCATGCTTCTTTTTGGCTTCTTGTTGTGTGTGCTCCAAAAATAGACTTATTTTCGAAAAATAGGCCTGTGCCCAAAATAGACTTCTTTCTCCCCAAAATAGGTCTGCGATCAAAGTATAATTTCTTCCCCCAAAATAGGCCTACACCAACAAGCCCTGAACACTAACATGTGTCTCATCCTGATACACTATGCCTTAGTTCACACTCTGGATGGCTAGATGCAACTCCTGGAACACCATTTTCCAATTCAATAAATTTTTGTCGATCTTGGTTTCTCTTCTCTACCAGATTCTCTAGAACCTGCTCTATAATGTGATCTGGCAGCACTATTCTACATTTGACATGTTTTTTCTCTATTTTCTCCTTCTCTTCCTATAATTTTTCTATTATCCCCTCTTCTTCCTGCTGTAGTGGCTCCAGTTAAGCCTTCCTTGTTTGCTTGTCTATATGTGTAACCTTCAACTCTTCCTGCAAGTTATTCATATCCTACGTGATCCTCATCCTTTATAGGATGGCCATTTCCTTTTGTTGTTTCTTTAGTTCCTGAATTTTTGTTGTGATCTTTTCTTGCTTCTGGTCCAATTGTTGTATTTTCTCATGTTCTTCCATACTGGTCCATATTTGGGTAGTCTTCTGATATAGTTCCTCCACTTCCTTGGCTTCCTACAAAATAATTTCGATGTGAACAATAGCCTCCTATTCCCTTTGATATATAACTTCTAGAGGTGTAGTAGGAGTCAGTTTCTCCATGATCTTTGTGATCTCCTTCTTGTACTTCTCCATGACCTACTCAATCTTTTGAAACTTTCCTTCAGGTGTGTCTTCTAGCTCCTGTGTGCAGTTGGGGATGGTATTATAGATTGATGTCAGTCCCTTCTCTAATTTGTTTTCTCAATTATTCTCCTCCACCTTCTCTAGAGTCAACTGGTCACATGCAATCTGTATCACCTCAGCAACCTCCCTACCAACTTCCAAGTTGGTGGCATATGTGTGGGATCTGAATTGGAATCCATGCATGATACTTGCTTGTATCCTCTATAACACCTTTGTAGGTATCTATGCCATGGCCAACTAAAGTTCGTCTATGTCCCCAACAAGTTTTCATGTTCTCTCCTTGTTATCCCACAACATTTTCTATGTTACCATGAAGGCGTTGCTACCCTTCACCACTATCTCCATTGTTTCCTCTTGTTCCTTCTATGTAGGGGGTTGTTGTGTCTTCTCTGGATGTTGTGCTGTAGCTTGTTGCACTGTAAGAATCTGCAAAATTTGTAAAGTATCATGGACTTCTACTAACTTTTCCGTGATATCCTTCCTCTGTGCCTTAGCTATGCAGACCACATATTTCCCCCTATCCTGGACTTTGTCTGCCACTATCTCAACATCGTCCTTTGTTAGGGTGATGACTAGAGGCTTCTTATGGTATTTCATATTCTTTTGTGTTTCCTCCACCTGTGCTATAGTTATCTTTGCTTATGATGGTTGCACTTCATTCTTCTTCTTCTTTTTCTCCTCCTCTTCAGGTTGAGAGGTTTCTCCATTATTCGCATCACCCTTGACTTCTATCCTTGATATTGTTTCTTTCCTCTTGGGATTTTTTGATGTTGTGTCGCTTCTTGATGCTTGAGTGTGCTTTGCAACCTTCACGGTGTTTTCATCTAGGTTACCTATCTTTGTTGATGTGCCTGCCTCTTTTTTTTCCTTGGATTTTAATTCCTTCTTTGTAGCTGGCGCATCTCCAACCATTTTTTATTCGGGTCCCTTGTGGCTTGGATATACATATGACATTTGGATGCCTTAAACCAGTCAATCCCTTTGTTCTTCTGGAGCACCTCAACATGAATCCTCCATATATTTTTCATTCTCTGTTGTATGTCTTCCAGATCCATGGAAAAGGCTATGCTATTTTTTTTTTTGTTTTAGTATCCTTGGCTTGCAAGAGGGTTTCATACCTTGTTGCGTAGCAGTTCCCCTTCTTGTGTAGAAAAGATAAGAATTTTGGTTCCTACCAAGCTACCAACACAATGAGGATGAGGAGCCAGGAATAATGGAACTCAGTTCCATTGTCATGTGCATCCCAACAATCGATCAAAAACTGGTTTAAGAGGTACAACACCTAGCTAAAAATTACCTCTTTTGGGCACCACGCAACGACTGTTATGACTCTTGTTGGAGCCTCTTATTTCCTACATTTTCTCAACAACTTACAAGGCATTACATTTATGGTGAACTACGTCACAGGTTCATTTATGTCTTTGAGGAAGATACCCATGTCCCCCTATTGCTTCCAAACTGCACCTTTACTATCTCAACGATCTCATTTTCACGCACTTTATTTTACAAGTATTCTTTGGGTTGTGCGCTAATAGTAAGAAAACCTATAATTTTGGAAATCAAAGCCATGTCGATGGGAAATGGCCTATCCAACCACAAGATACCCCCATGTACCCTGACCAATAACTTCTTAACACACAGTCCCACATTCTTACTGCGCCCAAAGTGTGGTATGTCCAATAGGTTCATGATTCCATAATTGTATATCCTTGTTATCCACTACATAGGCTCCATGACCAGTCTTCCTAGTAGTCCTATCTCCCCCATGTTTTCCAAATATTTTTTTTCTTCTAGTTATGGAAACTTTGTCACGTCTCGAACATCATGGTTATAATATTTCATCTTTGGTAGTTTCTTGAGCATATCCTCCATGGTGATCACGATGTCCGAGATGTATGGGAGTGTGATTCCTACTGCGTCTTGTGCCTTTCTTTTCTGGTCGAAGGTTGGGTGGACTTCCACTGATTTTTCAGTCATGTCTTCCTCTTCTCCTTCAGTATCTGAGTGATTTATGATATCCTCAACCAATACCTTCTCTTTGTCATGAACCCGATGTTTTCCCTTCATTTCCTTAGGTTTAGCAACTATTTCTGGGTTATTGTTTGTGCTATGATTTGGGTTTGTGGAGCTTTGACCCATTTCTCCTAGTGGATTTGTCAAGGTTTCCTCCTATACCCTCATCGAGCTTAGTGATTTCATCTCTGAGGTTGGAACATCTTCCAATTCAACCACATTCTTGATCTCTATCATTATTTCTTTCCTTCTTCCATCCTGTCAAGTAACCCTAGTATATCATTTTGGTGTGCGAACCTTTAGAGGTGTCATGTTGGATACAGGGTGAGAAATTGCTTTCTTATTCGCACAATTTTACCTAGGTTGTGCTCTTCAATTATCTCTTTGATAAAAAACCACTAAGTGTCAAAATTTCCCATGTTTTCCCTCTTTGTAGACTCGATCATTAAATTTATGTTGTATTTTTCACTTTTTTCGTGCATTTGTGTAGTTTCCAGTGTTCCTTGCATGCAATTTCCACTTTTCCTGTGCTACTTTCATTGTCTACTACATGCGACATTTTCCAATTTTCTGCGAGTCAACCAACTTCCTCCTCTTTTTGTATTTTTCTTATTTTTCTGCTTTTTATGTATTTTTGTAACTTTTCTTCCCTAATTTATACTATAGTACACTATACGTAGGGCTTCCTTACTACGTTAAAACTACTATGATTTAGTAGGTTGATTGTCCCTATAGAGTTCCAGTTGACTATCATTCACCATTCCTTGCCGTTCCATTCTTGTCAAGTCCTTTAGTTGCACAGATCCTCCATATGTGAAATACTTCACTTCATATGGCCCTAACCAATGCATTCTAAACTAACCAGGATGTTGCAAAAATTTGATGTCATAGAGGAGAACTAGATATCCCTCCTTAAAGCTCTTCTTCTTTATGTGTCTTTTATGCCAGGCTTTGTTCCTTTCTTTCTGCACCTCTTGGTGGAATCCTGCCAGAATCATATCTTCTTCTAATTCCATTATTTTACTTTAGATTTCTTGTACTGTGCCTTTTCTAGTCATATGTGTAATTGTTGCAATGCGTAGACTGGGTACCAAAAATTCTAATGGAACCACTGCTTCTTTTCCATACACAAATCTGAATGATGTCAGTCCTTTCAAATTCTTGCATGTATTCCTGTATTCCCATAATACTATTGGTATTTTTAAATACCAATCATATATGTTCACATTATAGATCTTTTTTAATGCATTCTCCAAAATCTTGTTGAAAGATTCTACTGTCCCATTTTCCTGAGGATGATATGGTGTACTCTTCTAGTGATAGAATTCAAATTCCTTAGTCATAGCCTAGATGGTACTATTAATAAAATGGGTTCCTTGATCACTCATTAAATTCCCGAGACATACAAATCTTCTAATCATCTGCTCAAATAAGAAGTGTGTTGTTGTCTTTGTGTTGCAATCCTTGAATGGTGTTGCTTCTTCCCATCTGGTTAATTATTCTATTGTAGTAATGATGTATCTATCTTGTGATATTCTTGTTGGTGGATTAATAGGTCTGAAAAAATATATTTCCCACTTGTCAAATACCCGAATATTTACTTGTGGTCTTAAGGGAATCTCATCCCTTTTGTTGGGTTTTCCAACTCTCTGACAGACATCACAATTTTGGCAATATTATTTTGCATCTTTATGAACTATTGGCCTTCACAAACCTATGTGCAATACCTTTGACATGGTAGCTTTTCATACATAGTGTCCTCTAGCTATACCTTCATGAGCTTCTTCTAGAACCATGGGGCATTCATGTTCCAATACACACCTTCTAAAAATGATGTCTTTTCCCAACTTGTATAAATGACCTACAATTAGTTAATAGTATGCAACTCCGAATACCAGATTTTTCTTCTACATGGTACTAAACTCCTTTGGCGCAATTCCTATACTCAATAATTCAATGATATCATAAAAGTACTCATCATCTATCCATAATGCATAAGGGAAGTTGTATTCTAAGTTAGTAGGTTCTTCTCCATTGGTTACCCTTGAAAATTGAACTAGTCCTGCATTCAGTTTCGTTGGTTTAATTATTACTTGAAAATAAAATTCCTGGAACAATAATATCTATCTACAGATCCTCCCCCCAACATTGGCTTGTTGACTAGATCTTTGAGGGAAGAATGATCCGTGAAAATTTTAAAATTCTTTCCCAATAAGTAATGTTTGAACTTCTTTGGTGCATACACCATGGTTAGGCTTTCTCTTTCTGTTGTGTTGTAATTCTTCTTTGATTATGATAACTTCCTTCTTGCAAAGGCTATCAGATGATCTAAGTCACCTTCTCCTAGTTGTAGCAATATTTCTCCAAGTGTTATTGTTGATTCATCTACATGCACATGAAATGTATTTTCCCAATATAGAAACACTAAAATAGGTCTTGTCACCATATTATCCTTTAAAGTATCTAATCCCTACTAATAATCCTCATTCCACTGAAATTTGGTGTCCTTATTCAACAAATTTTCCATCGATGCGACAATCTGGGCATACCCTATGATAAACTTCATGTAGTATCCTATATGTCCAACTGTGGCTCTTAACTAGTGTGTTGACTTTGGTGATGGTAAGTTCACAATTAAAACAATCTTAGCAGGGTCAACCAATAACCCTTTTTTGCATACCACATGTCCTAACAATATCCCAAATGGTGTGTTGAAGATGCATTTCTTGATGTTTAATGAGATATGACATTTCTTGGATCTTTACAACATTAGGCTTATGAATTCTACATGACCTTTCAAAAGACTAAAAATAGTCCAATCATTCAAATAAACTTCTAAGAATTGATGTATGAAATATTTAAAAGAAGTTATGACCACCCTTGAAAAGATAGTTGGTGCATTCTTCAATCCAAAGGTCATAACTATATACTAATATGATCCCCATTCTGTATCAAATGTGGTCTTATGCCTATCCTATGGAGATATTTTGATATGATGATAACCTAAAAATGCATATGTTTCCTAGCCCCCCACATTCTCCAAGAAATCATTTGTAAAATGAGTAGGGAAAGGATCATGTAAGCAAGCATCATTCAATTTCCTTAGATCAACACAAGTTCTTATTCCCCCTTATTTATTTTCCTGGACTACCATGGGACTGATCCATTCATATTCTTCCACTGGCTCTATGATACTAGCTTCTAACATTCGATCAAGTTCTACTTTCACTTTTTTCTTGTACACTGGATTCATCCTGTAAGGTCTCTGTCTAACATGTCTAGCATTTGGTTTTAGGGGTATCTTCATCTCATGTAGCTCACCTTCTATTTATTTCATCTCTGTAAAGGTTGTTGGAAACAAGTCACTGTATTAACACAATAATTATGTTATCCTTTCTAGTGTCTGCTCATCCTAGTAGTCTCCAATGCTTGCCATTTTAGGGTTTTCTTATATCCCAATGTTGACTTTCTTGACCTTAATTGGTGCACAAATGCCTCTGAATCTAGAGATGGACCTTCCACCTCTCTCTCACCTTGAATCTTTTTTATTTGAATGTTGCACATATCATTTTCATCTGGTGCTTCCTCTATAACATGATATCCTGAGAGTAAGTCCTTAATTCCGTATCTGTTCTGTTGTTGATATTTTGTTATAATTTCCACCTCAAGTTCCTCAAAAATATCATTCCCTATATCAACTTTAGGTATGAATCAATATTGGGGTTCTCATGCTCAAATGAGAAAGTTACCACAAAATGTTGTTGCAATGTTGTCCATTTTGTAGTGCCTCTACGCATCTCCTGGTCTATGTACCAATTCCCTGGTATCCCTTCCAATGTATGAATAAAGTAATGATGCCATTCTTCTAGTGGTGTCAACCTCCACTGTGTTTTTAATTTCTCTAGGTGCTCAACTGGCCTTCCTCAACCATCATATTTTTGCACTGTATTATTCCCCTGTTCTGCACCAAATCTAATGTGCAGTAACCTTTTACACTAATACCAATGTTGGATTGTTTCCTTGTGTGTGCCCCACCATATTGCAGGTGTTTCCTTGAGTGAAATATATAGGGATAACAACCTATGATTTTCTAAAACTTATTCTTCATAATTTGTCAATAATTCTTCTAGGTCATTCAAACCATGAAAATTGGGAGGTTCACTTATGTCTGTACCGAACCACCTTACTACATAGTATATTCTTGCACACATTCTTGTGGAGACTTCAAGTAATATCTGTTGTGAGTTTTATAGACCTGTATATGAGTCTGAAGTACACGATGTAATGATTTTTCAGTTAAGTACCCCAACTACGGTTGGGTTGACATAATCTTCTTCTCGCACGCTAGTCCTATACACCTGATTTATTTCTTCCAATTCCAAAAATGTTACGTTTACAAACATTTCTTCTTCCGAAGGATCCAATGGTGTAATCACTCTATACTTGATCGATTCAAAATTCATTTTCATTGTCTTCAGGTTGATCACAACCTGGTTATCAAATTCCCAATCCAGTCCAATTAATGTTGGGTACGGTGTTGTGCCATCTACTATTTTTATAACCTCAAAATCAGCCACAATGCACACTCCATCCAAGTCTATTGTCACACCTTTAAGTCTTCCAATTGGTAACACTCTATGTTTATTTGTTAATTTCAATTGGACATGTTAATATCCTAATGTGGGATCCCCTATACACTTTCATGTCTTCTTAGGTAAGGCATTCACTTCAGAGCTTAAATCAAGTATGATATATCCCATATTAAAATCCCCAATGTTGACATTTAACCTAAACTCCCTACTTGTTCTTCTTCTCGTGTGGAGATGATTCACTGTCTTCTATTCTAACTTCCCTTATACTACTGTGTTGCATCTTTCTAGAAAATTATGTAGGACCTTAATGGATGATGAGTCATTCAATAACTTAACACATGACTGGAGAAAAGTCTTTATGTTACTTACTTTCTTAAAAGGTTGTCCTTTGCTAGTGTGATCCATTGGATATGGAATCGCATACATTGGTGGATCCCAGGTTTGATACAAAATTGATGTAGATGCAATGTTTCTTTTAGAATCTCCTGTCTGGCCTCCTTAAATGTCTCCTTTTCTTTTCACGTGTCAAAATGTTTCTATGGATCTGTGTTCTTCTTGACCCACTGGTGTTGAGATGGATCCTTCTTTGTTGTATCAACTCTCATCTTGGATCCTCCTCTAGTAACTATGTTGATTTTTTTCCCATCATCCTTGTCTTATGTGGAAATCCACTAGACATTATGATTGTTCTCATTCCTTTTTTTGTGTATTATTCCCAATATTCTTGGGAAATATTTTGTGTCGTGGTCTACTGCGTGAAAATACATACATGTTGCAGGTGGAAGTGGTCAGTCTCTTGCATAATGTCATAGTTGTTGATAGTTGTGGCAGACTACTGGCCCTATTCCCTGTCTAAATCCTCCTCTTCCTTGACCTCCACCTCTGAATCCACCTCTATCTCCTTGTGGTGCATTGTATTGGGGTACCTGGTTATACTGCGTGAGATTATACTCTGGTTGTGCATTATTGTACTGTGGCTGCACGAGATTGAATTTTGGTTGCACATTATTGAATTGTGGTGTATCTTGGCCTGCCATCATATTTTCTTGCACCTTGTAGGTGTCTCAAGTTCTTTCTCTCATAAGTTACAACGTTATACAGTCGTTGTCATCATGACCCACTGATTTGCAAAAGTTGCAGTAAGAAATCTTTGGCACTGTATTATACTTTTGCATCATTGGACAATGATATGGATCATGCCCATGCATCTTACAAATTTCAAACTATGGTCCTCTTATTGGCAAGGGGTTTGGCACCCTTGCTGCCAAGTACTGCACAAAGATTCGACATTCATTCTTATGGTGTTCTTCTGTCTTGCATAACGTACAACAAAAAACTTCTCTATTATCTTTCCACTTATTTTGGTTCAACTGAAATGTCATATTATTCATATCCTCTTTCATTTATTCTATGGGTGGATCTTCCTATTGATACTAGTTTTCTTCTAGTTGTAGGTGTACTTGCGGAGCCTCTGCCTAAGTTTGGAACTTTTTTTGTCTCAAAGGATACTTCAAGTGTGGTAATAGTGAGTTCACAAATAACTTCCTATGTTGCACGTCAGTGATAGAGTATTTCAACTTACCTTTCAGATGTTCGAACCTTTGATCAATAATCCATATAGACTCACCTAGTTTCTAAATTATCTCAATCATTTCGTTCATGTACGAATATTCTGACATTGGCTTCTGAAATTCATTTACTAGTATATTTTTCTCCTCCACGACAGTGTTTGGTGCTCCTTGTGGACTATTTACTTCAAGGCTCATTTACCAGTCTAGCACACGATCTATGATTGTTATAGCTAACTACATGAATTTTGTATCCTCGTTTGTAACCTGATTTGCTTCCCATATCTCCTCATAGATGAATAACTGATTTATAGGGTCTTCTGATGCCTCACCCCAAAACTCTGGTAATCTAATAGTCGAATCTACTCTTGGCATTTTGAACTATTTTGAACTACTTCCTACATGTGGTGTAGATAGTTGAATATTACTTCCTGAACTTGTACCCCTAGTTGGTTTTCCTCTATTGGATCCCTGACCTGTTTCCCCTCTTCTACTAAAATTTGGTCGTCTAAAAGCTGGTGTTCCTTCAAGTGTATTAGTCGCACATGGGGTTGTAGTTTCCACACTGATTGTGATTTGGACTAGAGTTCTTCCTTCTTTTCCTAACCTTGGAACTCTTTTTTTCCTTTCATATGTTGCACACAGAATTTTCTCAATCTTATTTATATCCTAAATATCCTCTACCTCTTCTTCGTTGCTCACCAAGCCCTCTGTGTTGACTATGTCCCTCTTTTTGTTATTCATCTTATATTGGTACGGTCTTCTGTTGCGCGTCGCTCCATATTTTTTAATTATATGTTTTTTATGGTCCTCCTCCATCATGATTGGGTCCATGGCCTCCTTATTCTTCCCCTTATCCATATCCCTTTCCATATATCAAAATCCTATTAGTGCTTCCCCCCTTCCCCCATGTGCGAAGGGAAGTTTACTTGTCTTATTCTATGGTCATCAAACCTTTTTCATACAATAAAATCTTGATAGAAGTATATAGTGATTTGATGTACCTACCACTGGGTCCCTTGAGGAAATCCTTCTCTGCAACAATGTATGACTTCGCATTATCAACTGTAAATTCAGTGATAAACCATGTAATAATATTGTACAACCAAAAATCTATTGTGAATGTAAATTTATTATTGACTTGTTGCAACTGCGTGATCTCCATGAGATGCCACTCTAGCTATCTAATTCGATTCATAGGATGGTTTTCCTTCAATATCAATAACCAATTCTTCAACATATGTAGGAATTCACAGAAAAATACTTCATGGAAGTCACTAAACACATATTCGTCGAGATATTTGTGTGGTGTAAATTTAGGGTTTTTATTGTATTTTTGTGAAAACTCAAGTTCCTTGGTCCTTAACCATATTTCAATATCTAGCTTCGTTGGATTCCATGGACTGAAAATTCTTCTCTACATGTTCATTTTCTGTGTTTTTCTTCTATAGATCCCTTCCAATCAATCATGTGCAATTCTAGCCGACAACGAAACCATTTTTTGGATGCTTGGACTGAACCAGGTTCTTATCTCAATAGGTTTCCAAAAAAAGCCTGAAATCATCAGCCCTCCTAGTAAACCAGAAGGCAACACCATGCATAGAGTTCACAACCCAATCTCACCCAAGATAACTTTATGGGGGACTACAATACTCAGGTTTTTAAAGTCTAGGAAGGGATTGGGACTGTATTCTGATCCTTTTCCTCATGCATCAACATTATTATTCATTAATCTAAACTAGAATTCATCAATTCATATAACTATGCATGCATGTTGTGATTATATAAATAACCATTCATTTTGTAAATGATACATAACATAACATCAAAAAAACCATTCAAACACATTAACAAATTGAATTTACCATGGTTCACCCCCCCTAGGGCTATGTCCACAAAGATCTGTGTCTTCTTCTCTTTTATTTATTCTTTTGTAAAATATGTGTTGCGTGCATTACATACCTTAGGATTACAATAAAAAAGGAGGGTTAGTATCCTATGTGAGGTAGACTGTATCACACTAGGCTCCACATCCTGTGACCTAACCCTCAAAAGATATATTATTCCAATAAACTATATCTCCTTTACTAACTGCTCACATAACTATGAACTACTCAACAATTGACCAACCACACTTCTATTTAGACCTCCTAGGTATTTATTTATACTACTCTATTGTCTTATAGCCATTACATTCATGTCCAAAACCATAACACTAACATGGTTAGGTTTGTCTGCATGTGCGCCACACTACTTTTCCTCCTTCTGCATACTTCTTTTCCTTCTTTTTCTACAAGCCTTCTTTTTAGCCTCCTATTGCACGCAGTCCAAAAATATGCTTCTTTTCCCAAAATAGGCATGTTCCCAAAAATATAATTCTTCTCCCCAAAATAAGCCTACACCCAAAGTAGACTTTCTTCCACCAAAATAGGCCTGCACCAACAATGGGTGTTGTGGGTGGTTAGGGTTTGGGTTTGGATCATGGTTTTGCTCCATAATGGAAGAATAAAAGATGAATTTAAACAATAACAAAAAAAATGAAAATTAGATAGAAGTATATGACTGGATAAATATAAAATGACATTTAAAATAGAATATCCCTGGAAATGAGAGCTCCTCTTCAGAAAATGTCAACTGTACATAATTCTAGTGTCTCTCCTGCTTGTCCTCACTGAGATTGGGCCTAGTTCGGAAAAGTTCACTCACATTGGGGAGAAGAAATAAAATGAAATCTCCATGGTCTGTGGGAAAAATAAACAAATAATCACATTTTTTAACATGGTAGAGGAACACACATGCATTTTTAGCGCATGCATTCTTTAGAAACATGCATACAATTCTAACATGTTCGTTTTATTTTTATTAAAAATAATAAAATGGAAATTTTGTTTCCACACAACAATATCCTGCGTGGAACTTTGAAAAATGGCAAATGTAACATCCTCGTTTTCAAACCCAAAATTAGTGATGTATATTGTAGATGTGGTACATGGTCAAGAGACAAGTGAGGTATATTGTAAATATAGTATGTAGTCGAGAGCCAAAGTGATGTAATATGTAAATGATTTAAAGTGAATATAATAAATAAAATGCATCACCAACTACAGATAGAAATGAACAGAGATTTGGGGGCTAAGTATCCATAAGAGAGGGAAGGGGTCCAAGGGAGAGATATTACCCATGTTTATTAAACCCAAACCATTTCTTTCTAAATTTTCATCACCATGAACCCTCCATTAGTTGTTGAGTGTTCTAGAGCCAAATCATTGAATTTGTATAAGAGGGTTGGTGTGAGAGTCACTTCCTCTTGGATGTAGGCTTAGTCAGGAAGAAAGGCTATTTTTGGAGGAGAAGCATGTAAAGAGGAAAGGACAACTGAAAGGAGAAGAAACACGTGTAAGAGAAGAAGGAAAGGTAAGCATGCAAGGAATACCTAATGATTCTAGGGTTAGGGTTTCTGTAATGTATTTTAATGGATGGTGAGCCAAGGATATAAATAAGTAGTGCTTAGAGAGATCGAAGAGAGACAGAGGGTGGGGATAGAGACGCAGAAACCCATAGGTGGAGAGAGAATTGTAAGCTGGTGAGAAAAGGAAGTAATGAGTGAATTGATCCCGAGGGTTATATCATAGGATGAGGATCTTGGTGAAATCTAGTTAGCCTCACAGGGATCGAGGAGCCTGTGGAAAAGGGTGAGATCTAAGTTTGTAAACATGGGAGAAATGATATATTTCTGAAGCATAATAAAAGCTTGAGAGTGAGATCTTTGTGGACATATCTCAGTAGGGGGTGAACCATGGTAAAACCTGTGTTATGTGAATGAATGTATTCACCTATATGTCTGATTAATTGATGAATGTTAGATGAATATAGTAACTAGGTATATCTGGTATTCCACATGCATGAATAAAATGATTTTTATATTTGGATTTTAGATTGAATGAATAGATATTACAAAACACAACCTCATATCTCTGCTCATTCTCAGGTTGCAAACACCTGAGTATTGCAGCCACCCATAGAGCTATCTCAGGTGAGACTACATAATACACTATGTGTGCTACATTGCATTCTAGTTTACCAGAGGGGCTAATAATTTAAAGGGATTTTGTTGGAAAGCTTATCAAATCTAAACCAGGGTCAATCTAGGATGGTAGGATAGACTCAGAATAAACCATAAAGAATCCTAAATAGAAAGAGAAGAAATCCAACAATTGGTTCCATTGCTAGTTGTCTGAAAGAAAATGGCACTGAGTATGTGAGATTTGTGGAACACGCATCAAAAGAATGTCAAATTGAACAACAAGTCGTTAAGAGAATGAGAATCTAAAAGGGAATGTTGAGATCGTGGAATCCAATGAAGGAAGAGATAGAGATTTGGTTGAATAAAAAGGAGCTAGAGTTTGCACATAAAGATAATAGAAATACGAAGTTAACACCATGCAAATATATGGACAAGTATGTATTCAGTGACTTGCATGAAGTCTTTTTCTATGATTTCCCACATGTATTGTAGGACTGGATAAATTTTTTGAAAGACAAACATCCTACAAATCATATCAAACAACTAGAGTTTAATCCTAAAGAGATCGCGCAATTACAACAAGTTGATAATAAGTTTACAGATGCAATAGATTTCTTGTTAGACAACAAAGTCTTATAGCGTCATTGAACAAGAGTTCTTGAAAGGACCTCGAGGTAGCTACATCATATTGTTATATACTTCCATTAAGATATTACTATATAAAAAAGGTGTAATGAAAATGGAGTCAGACAACTAAACTTCCCTGCGTACATGGGGGAAGGGGGGAAGCACTAATAGGAGAAGGAGAAATGGAAGGAGAAGGGGATAAAGGAAAGAAGGAGGAGGCCTTGGAACCAATTATGATGGAAGAAGATCAGATCAAGCGGATCATGGAAACAACTAGAAAAACACGTAGTGGAATGCCCTACCAATATAAGGTGAACACCAAGAAGAGAGTCATAGCTGGGAGGGAAGTCTTAGCAAGTGATGAAAAGGAGGTAGATGAGCTCTGGGATGTGGAGAAGATTGAGGAAATCATGTGCATGAAATATGAGAGGAAGATGAGAGTTCTAAGAGTGGAAATAGAAGGCAACAACCCTATCCATATTAGTGTCATTGTGGAACCCATAAATCCATGTGTGACTAATACACCAAGAAGAACAACACCATTTAGACAACCAAATTTCGGGAGAAGGAAGACAACAGGAAGTACATATACACAAGGAAAAACAATTGGGGGAGCCAGTTTAGGAATAATTAGTCAAGTATATACACCACATGGAGGTAGTAGTTCATCATTTAGGATGGCAGGACATGATCCCACCATCAGGTTACCATAATTCAAAGGAGAAGCGCTGGAGGACCCAGAGAAGCACCTGTTTATATGAGAAAATATATGGGAAGCAAAACAGATCACATATGAGGAGACTAAAATTGCATAGTTAACTATCAAGCTAAGAGATCACGCATTGGATTGGTACATGTTTTTAGCCGTGAACAGTCTGCCAGGGACAACCAGAATGATTGCAGATATCAAGAAGTTGTTGATAAATGATTTCCAGAAGCCTAGTTCAGAGGATCAATATATGAACGAGATGATAGATATTAGATAGAAACTAAGAGACTCGATATGGGATATTGACTAGAGATTCAAATTATTGAAAGGAAATATAAAATATGTCATGACAGATATGCAACATAGGAATTTGTTCGTCAATTCACTACTACCACACTTAAAATATTCGTTGAGACAAAAAAAAATTCAGACACAGGAAGAGGCTCTACAGGAAGCCTTACAACTAGAAGAGAAACAATATCAGAAGACAGATCCAGCCATAGAGGAGCTGAAGGAGGATCTGAAAAAATTAGCGTTCAACCATAACAAAGGTAAGGACAAAATAAAATTTGTTTGGTGTACCACATGTAGGACAGAAGGACACTATAATAACGGATGTCCAAAATTCACAGAGTACATGGAAACATGAATTCCAAACCCATTTCCAATAGGAGGAATATAGTGTGAGATCTGTAAGAAACAGGGTCATGATTCATATCACTAGCCAATGATGCAAATGTACCAGACAGTACAAAAGAGATCGTATTGTAACTTTTGCAAGTCAATATACCATAATGACAAAGATTGTAGAGCCATGGACCTCATGAGGGAAAGAAAATTAGATGTGTACAGGGTGCAGGAAGAAATGATTACCGAGCAAGATGAACCGCAATTTAAACAAGTATTAGCCCCATATAACATTGTGCAACAACAATAAAACATTGACCTTCCGCAGTATAAGACCATACAACCACACTATAATACCGCGTAGTATAACCAAGTGCCTCAGTATAATGCACCATGAGGGGATCGAGCTGGCTATAGAGGTGGAGGAAGAGAAAGAGGAGGCTTTGGAAGAGGCAGTGGACCAGTGGTATGCCACAATTTTCAACAACCAGGACACTATGCAAGATAATTCCCACTTCCACCAATGACTTGTATATATTGTCACGCATCAGATCATGACACAAAATAATGTCCAACACTATTATGGAAGATCGAGGAGAAGAGAAATCCGAACAATCAGAATGTTCAATGGATTTCAGCAAAAGTGAGGGATGAAGGAAGAAACATCAACATAGTTACATGGGGAGGAGATAAAATAGGAAACGACACAAAAAAACAAAAGCCAACACAACACCAACGGGTGAAAAAGAATGGCAAACCAAAGAAGTAGTTTGATGTGTAGAACGAAAAGGAGAAATTCAACAATATAAATAAGAATTTATGGAACTAGACATTGCATGGACATCGACTGTGCAGTATAATAAGGAAGTATCAGCGTACAAGATGCCTCCATTGTTGGATCACACCGAAGAAACAAAACCACTAGGACAATTAAGTACGATTAAGGGTTTTTTTCAATCATATGTTAGACTACTAAATGATCCAGCCTTGGTTAAAGTATTAAAAAATATGATAGAAAGATGTAGCATAGAGGCAGAAGGAAATCTAGAATGGAAAACAATTAATCATCTCCATACAAGAAGGAGAACTTCAGACTAAACACCAACATTGGATATTTGAACATGGGAGATGTTATACTATATTTAGGATCCGAAGTAAATGTATTACCTAAGAAGACATGGAAATGTATGGGAGAACCCACATTAGGATATTCACCTGTTTAGCTGAAACTAGCAAATCAACACATAGTTCTACTAATTGGAAGATTAAAAGGAGTGACAATAGATATGGATGGAGTACGGACTAAAGTTGACTTCGAAGTAATTGAGATAGTGGATGGCACAACACCTTATTCTAAATTTCTTGGCTTTGATTAGGAGTTTGATAACCATGCCATAATCAAATTAAATACAAAGGAAGATGACCTTTGATTTAGGAGAATATAGAGTCATTGCTCCTTTGGACCCATTAGAAGGGGAAAGGTTTGTAGAACCTACTTTCTTGGACCTGGAGGAAATTAACCAGTTGTACAGAACAACCGCGTGAGAAGAATATTATGTGAACCTGACTGTAGATGGGGTACTTAGTTGGAGAAGCATCACCTCATGTGCATCAAACTCAGATACGAGCTTAAAAAATTGGCAACATATGTTACACAAAGTATCCACAAGAAGATGCGCAATAATAGACCGTGCAGTAAGATGGGTAGGTACAAAGATAAGGGAACCTCCCAACTTCCATGGGGTGAATGAGTTAGAAGCATTATTAACACGATACAAATATGAAGTGTTATAAAATCAGAGGCTCTTATCCCTGTATATAACACTCAGGGAAACACCTTCAACATGGTGGGGTGCACACAAAGAAATAATTAACGACTGGTATCAATGTAAGTAGTTACTGCACATTAGGTTTGATGTAGAACAAGGAAGAAACCAACTGTAGAAATATGATGGAAATGGGGCACCAACAGAACACTTGGAAAATTGTAGAGTACTATGGAAAATGACACCATTAGAGGAATGGCCTCATCATTTTGTTCACACATTATAAGGCATCCCAACAAACTGGAATGCAGATCAAGAATTGCGGAGAGTAACCACAAACTAGATAGTATTACAACATAACTTTACAGTCACTTTGTCATTTGAGCATGAGAACCCCAACATAGACACAACACTAAAACAAATAAGAGGGGTGATATTCATTAAAGAACTGGAAGTTGAACTCATGATAGAAGAACAACAACAAAATAGACAAACAGTAAAAGAACTATTGTCATGCTACCATATGCAGGAAGAAGGAACATATGAAGATGATCCGCAAAATATTCATATTGAGGAAGTTGAAGGTGAAATATAAGTGGAAGGTCCACCTCTAGAATCAAAAGTAATTGCTGCACCGATCAAGGTGAAGAAAGTCAACATTGGGAGAGTTGAGAATCCTAAAATAGCCATCATTGAAGACTACTGGGATGAGCAAATAGTGGAAAGCATAATAGAGTTATTGTGCGAGTAGAATGACTTGTTCCCAACAATGTTCATAGAAATGAAAGGCATAGAAAGAGAGCTAGGAGAAATGAAGATACCCCTCAGAGATGAGGAAATACCAATTATACAACGACCATATAGACTAAACCCTATATATAAGCAAAATTTCAAAGCCGAAATCGATAGGATGTTGGAGGTTGGAATCATAGAACATGTAGAGGAATCTAAATGGGTAATCTTGATGGTAGTTCAAGAGAAGAAACAAAGGGGAATAAGAATATGTGTCGATCTGAGGAATTTGAATGATGTGTGCCTATATGACCCGTTCTTACTCTCACAAATGAGGTGTTGGAGAACGCCGGAAGACAAGAAGCTTATTCGTTCACCGACGGATTCTCAGGATACCATTAGATCAAGATATCACTAGAAGATAGATACAAGACCACGTTTTCCATGGAATGGGGATCCTACCAATATACAGTCAGGTCGTTTGGACTGAACAATGTACCAACAATATTTTCCAGAGTAGTCATAGCTACATTCAAAGAATTCATCCACCATTTTCTAGGGGTATATCAGGACAATTGGACAATCTATAGTCTATTGAAAAAACATGTAGGGGTGTTGAGGTTTATGTTAGAAAGATGCAAGCAGTGTCAGATATCGTTAAATATCAATAAGTGCATCTTCAGAACACCATATTGTCGGAAAATAGAGGAAATTTAAAAAAAAAAATCATATTGCTCGATAACGTCGGTATTGCCACGTTGACATCTCTCTTGCCACGTTTGTGACATAATCATCTCTGTTGCCACGTTTGTGTCCACATCCTAGAAGTCTATAATAGTATCTAATATTAGTGGAATCCAATGTAAAGATAATGACCAATCTATTGCATATAATAAATGAACAATTAATTTCAACATTCCCTAAGGCCTTCTATAATGTTAATATTAAATTACTCATAAGGTACACTATCAAGCTTGAGCAAAGTAGAGTTTTCCATTGTGAAAAAAGAGAAGGTCATAACCTTATTTGAATGCATTGTAGAGTTTTCCACCACTTTTTAGGAACACCATGGCAATGAATCACCCACTAATGAGAAATTGTTCCTTTCATCCTCCAATGATCCACAATATGGGGACCTCATACTTCTCTATTTCCTAACCCTTTGCACCATTTTCACAGTTGGATTTATGTTTTTTCTCTTCTTTACATGGTTTTCATTGCTTCATGGTGTAGGAATTTGAGCAAGTTATCATTTGGATTCAAGATCATTCACCTTATTTTCATAGACTTCTATAAGTATTTGTATAAGCCATCATATAGGTTTAATATTTCCCTCCACATATTCATATTTAAACCTTTTTTCCAATTCAATCACCTTAGGGTCCACCTTGGTTGGACATTGGTACTTTGACACCTATTTTAACACTTTTCCAATGTTAGAGCCTCCCTATGATGGGTAACCCCAATTTATCACCCTTTGTAGTTTGACATCCATCGTGAGTGTTCCCCATATTAATGAGATCCTTTATAGTCTTAGATGGCAC
>CBVK0100190967.1:0-23966 GCA_900067695.1 Picea abies | reverse complement strand
CCCTAACCCTTCTTTTATAGGCTAGAAGAAGCTAGGTATTTGGTCGAACCCTAGGTCATGCATGGCCAGAAGGTTTAGTTAACTCACCCAAAGTTGTGTATTTCGTCAGCAACTTTCCTTTTTTCGTGCTTTTGTAGGTACACGTAGGTTGTTTTGGGTCAGCTAGCATGTACACGTGTGCACTAATGGACTAGTGCACGTGGGCCTTTATAAAAGAGGTTCTTAAGAAGATTTGCTCAGCAGTTCTTTGGCAAAGAAGGAATCTGAGATGGCCTGATGCCAAGTAAGCATGTCTGGTGCAAATTAGGGTTATAACAGTCATCTCATGCTTCTTTTAGAGTCTTTGATATTTCTTCTACAGTATGGAATGTAGTTTCTCCAATTCCTGATTATGTTGTTGCAAGGTCTGGAGTTGCAGCTTCAATTCTTGTACCTATTGACTATCATCAAGATTCTTTGTATGGACCGTAACTAACCTTTTATTCTTGTCTTTCTCTGTGATGGGGGGGTTGTGGTCTGCTAGTGCTCTTCTTTTGTTTGTCCTCATGTCATACCTGTGAACTACCTCAGGTTACTTTGAATTTGAGTTGCTTCCTGATGAGTAATATGATATTGTAGACTGGCTAGATTAGAAAGTAGTTTGAGACTTGCAAATCTATATCTTCACTTGTAAAATGGCATTTTCATCGTTTGGCCCCGTTTAAATAATACTTTAATGCAGTAGATTAATGAGGATCAACCACTTCGACAATTTGACGTTCGAGGGATTTTGAATGAAGAGTATAAATATCTCCTGAATGATCAAAATTGTGAAGTCATTAACCAATGCTTATCACTAAGAAAATTCACAAGAGATTAATATACTTTAATCATTTAATATTTAGGCACTTCGGGGCTTCGACACTTATGGGAACTATGTTTTCTCTAGATTAAAATATTCTGGAGTGACAATCTCCCATAGTGATGTGGAAGCATGTTGTTATAATTGATGACGTGTCATAAAAATGAGAATGAAATGTGTCACTCGAAATATCACAGACGACGTAACCAAAGTACCTGAAATGAGTGCCACATGTCATCTAGAATCAATTGACAGGTGGCATATGACACATCAACTGAAAAAGAGTTTATGAGAAAGAGGCTCCAACACTTTGGGGCTTTGGCACTTCAGGGAACTATGTTTTCTCTGTATTAAAATATCCTAGAGTGACATGGCAGCCACTTCGACAATTCGACATTCGAGGATTTCTAGGATTGAAAAAATAAAAAGCTTGGATTCTTGAATGTCGAAGTCTCGGAGTAAAAATTCATATTTCTTTATGGCTCTCGCGATTTTGAAACTCTAAAGTCACAAGAGCCATTGATCTTAATTGAATTTCGGGTCTCGACCATTAAAAAATTTAATTTGTTTGTTGCTCACAACCTAAGCCCGAAATCCATTTCTCTCAATTGTTGCATTTTTTTTTTTGGATGTTTCCTGTGCATATAAATGAATTGGTCGACTTGTTGCACGCTCAATCAAAGGTAAACATGATGACATATGTTTCAAACTCAAACCATAACATGTAATCACCTTTCAAGAAAGCAATACAATGATGCAAAAGGCTAGTAGGGGCCATTGACACTGAGTCATTAAATCATGGAGAATAAACTTAGAAAACACAAAAAATAAATCAAACATTTGATGGATGTATAGGGTAAAGAGAAGGGGTGCATACCTAGGTTACAACATTGACACAAACATTGGCTCCAACCGAGGATATCACTTCCCTCTGAGGTGCTAAGAACAATAGATTAGGTGCCTTACTTCTCAAAATATACTCCCACTTGTTGCAACTTACCTTTATTTCTACCTGTCACACATGTATATCTATCACTATATCTCATCCATGCATCTCTGAAATTCAAAACTGTAGATACACACCAATGCCTTTGTTGCGATATAGAGTCTTATTGTTGATATACTGTATAAACAAACTAAAAAATGAAATGCTCAAATCATGAGCTTATTCAACACAACCCTATTCTAACCAACTGAAATTGAATACTCAAGAATAAACAAATTTCCAAAATAACCAATCAAGAAATGTGATTCTTGGCATTTCTTCATGTATGTTGTTGAAAACATGAAAAGACAAAAATGTACACAACAAAAATTCTAGTGGTAAATCATACTTACTTCCACACATTGTGTGCATCATACCAACAACTACAATATTTGAGATCCCTGTTGAAACTGAATCCGTCCAATCAAATATGGGATCATCAAGAACATGAGGATACTTCAATTGATCTAGAAGATTGAGTCGATGTTTTTTGAAATATACTATATGGACAAGATTGGTTTGCTCCTGTCCTCGTTTAAACATCGCATGAAATTCATGTGATTAACAAACTTTAAGGGATAAAAAACACTCTTGATACTACTCATCCAGTTGTTTGAAATGAATGAGTATGCCTTTTGCATTGCTATGTTTTTCTTGCTCTTGCTCCATAGTGTCATTTTCAAACTTATATATTTCCTTTTTCTCAACAATTTCAGAAAGAAGCAAAAAAACATGTTCATGACCTTCAACATTAATTTTCTCATAATCATCAAACAATGGAGGTTCATTAAAGGCAAAGGCTTGCTCAAGTTCCTTTCGAATAATAATTTGTGTATGAGACTTTGTAACAGAAAATGGCTGAGAAGAAAAATGGTATTGCTGAGTAAGCATATCTTCATCATAACCAGGCTGATCAGAATTTTCAAAAAAGGAAAATATTACATGCTTATTGTTTAAAGAATTATCAAAGTCATAATAATCATCATAAATAGGTGCATCAAAAAGTTGTTCATCTTGTAAAAACTGATCTAAAATAGTCTCTTCATTTTCCTTCAAAGGTTCATCATTTATTTAATTGTAACCCAAAGTAGCAACCTTTTTAAGAGTAGGATGATGCACGAATAATTCCTTATCTCGACCATAATCAATCATAGTTTATGTAGAAGACACCTCTTGATCCAATTATGAAATGATTGTATGCCCATAATCTATTCGACAACCTTCATCATTGTGATATGATGGTTTTCCAAGTCCAAGAAATGGTTGTTGAAAATTCACAAAAAGAGTTGTTTGTGTTTGGCCATCAACACTTCTTTATTCATAGTTAATCAAATATTTATGAGAACATAGAAAAACAGATTCATCATAACAATGACTAACTGATATATCTAAAATAATGGAAAATGTATCCAAAGCCTTGTTATCATTAATTTCACCATTAATGTAATTCCCAACGTCATTTTTCTGGATAAAAGAATAAGAAGAAGAATCATATGTAATTGAATCTTCCTCGAATTCCTCAACAGAAATATCCCTTTCATTTTCACTACTAGAATAACTAATAACTGATTGTTGAATATAAGATCTAATTTTTTCACAACAATTTTCAAAAAGTAAACCAACTAGGAAAAACCTTTACAATAATCACTAAATGTTGCATGGAACTATTTCAGGGAAGATATGCTAGCAAGAGGCAAGGATCGGTACCATTAATGAGCATATCCCTCTAATGATTACATGAACATATTCCTTAATACATCCTCATGATGTATACCCAATAGATGCACGAATTCATGGAATTCAAGCAAATGATCTACAGGGTTATCATCTTTATCTTCTCTAAATCTGGGCAAGTAATCACCCCACTCATGTATAGTAGGAAAAACATTTGGAAAACTAGGAACAATAGAGAAATTAAAAGGATAAAACCTAGGAGCCAAGATGGATTCCATTTGAAAATATGACTTTTTGAAATTGTGGAGTCGCCACTAGATCATTTAACCATGGAGCTGTCAGGTGAATGATATGCAGTCTGAATGTGTCTGGTCTTTGTTCACCATCAAAGATCATATCTAATAGTTTTCATTCTCTCAGGGAAATATATTTCATTACTTCATTCCTCGAAAGCGACACCAGAAGATGTTGGTCCTAAAGTCTACACCTGACTGCTAAATGGAAAAGCTAGGCCACCTCAAGTTTTGGAATGGTTGGTTTTTTGGTTATTTGATTTTGTTGCTCAGTTGGAGGGTTGTTTTACCAAGACAAGAACATGGTTGGGTTGGAAAACATATATGGATGAGGGTCCTCCTTTGATGGTGGCACACAAATGAAAAACAAGTGAGATAATGGAGGTAAAAACAAAGGGAAACAATAAACCACTCAATGAATAATCTGTTGTAAGAACTTTAAGTCTTAAAATATAATTTCAAGGCATTGAACATGTATTTAAACACAATTACTCCCATAGGTTGCAATAAAAACAAATATTCACCAAAGCATTAGATGTTTTAGAGGTTAAATATGAGTAAATATGAGTTATACAATAGTTGAAATGAAATGAAATGTACTTCGCACAAATCAAAAACTACATTCAAGATAAGATAAAAACACATGAAGATTTGGAAAAAAACACATTGTCATCAAGAGTATATTCACCATGTAGAGTGTTTTAATCCATGCATAGAACAGTTTCAACCAGTTTGATGTAATGATATTCTTTTCCCAAAAACTGAACCCTCAAAACATACAAAAATTGTATATTTATCAAACTTGTAGAGGCTCTCATCCATCTTGGACTGAGGCTTAGCTCTACACTACCAATTGTAAAAAAATTATTGAATAAAATAAAATATTGTTGGAGTATGTTAATGTATACTTTGAGCTTGACCTAACCAAAAAAGGAGTGGTTCTTATCACACATAAAATACCACTTATTATGCCACAATATAAAAAATTCTTGCAATTAAACAACTAAAAACTGTTACTAGCAATCAACTACATTGATGCATATGCTAGAGTAAACCAAACTCTGTATCGAGAACTATTGTCCATGTGCACTGTTAGAGGCCACTGGGAGATAAATCGGTGTGTTGGAATGTTCTTCAATCACTCCTTTAAATTATATCCATTATAAAGAAACAAGTCTTCTGGTCCTTCTTCTGGAGTCTTTGATATTTCTTCTACAGTCTGGAGTGCAGTTTCTCCAATTCCTGATTATGGTGTTTCAAGGTATGGACTTGCATATTTAGTTCTTGTACCTATTGAATGTCATTAGGCTTCTTTGTCTAGATAGTAACCAACCTTTTCTTCTTGTCTTGCTCTGTGATGGGCAAGTTGTGGTTTGCTAGTGTTTTTCTTCTCCTTGTCCTCATGTCATACCTGTGAACTACCTCAGGGTCCTTTGAAGCCTAGTTACTTCTTGATGGTTAATATGATGTTGTAGACTGGATGGATTAGAAATTCATTTGAGACTTATAAATCTATATCTTCACCTATAAATTGGCATTTTATTCATTTGGCTTTGTTTAAAGAATACTTTAAAGCATGCAATTAATGAGGATAATCCACTTTAGCAATTTGGCATTCAGAAGATTTTGAATTAAGAGTATAAATATCTCCTGAATGATCGAATTCACAAAGTCACTAACCAATGCTTATCGCTAACCAAATTCACCAGAGATTAAAATACTTTAATCATTTAATATTTCGGCACTTCGAGGAACTATGTTTGCTCTGGATTAAAACATCTCAAAGTGACAATCTCCTAGCATGACGTGGAAGCATTATGTCACAATCCATGACATTTCATAAAAATGAGAGTGACACATGTCACCTGAAATAAAACAAATGACATAGCCAAAGTACCTAAAATGAGTGCCACATGTCATCTGAAATCAATTGACAGGTGGTATATGACACATCAGCTGAAAAATATTTTATGAGAAAGGGGCTTCAGCCCTTCGACACTTTGGGGCTCTGACACTTCAAGGAATTATGTTTTCTCTGGATTAAAATCTCCTGGAGTGATGTGGCAGCCACTTTGACAATTCGATGGTCAAGAATTTTTAGGATTGAAAAAATAAAAATCTTGGACACCCAAATGCCGAAGTCTCAGAGTAAAACTTCATATTGCTTTGTGGTTAAAACCTCTCATGACTTTGAAACTCTGAATGCACAAGATTCATTGATCTTAATTGATTTTTGGGTCTCAACCGTAAAAAAAACTAATATGTTTGTTTCTCACAACCTAATCCCAAAATCCATTGCTCTGGATTGTTGTGTCTTTCTTTTTGGATGTTTCATGTGCATATAAAGGACTTGGTCGACCTGTTGCATGCTCAATCAATAATAAACATGATGACATATGTTTCAAACTCAAAGCATAACATGTAATCACCTTTCAAGAAAGAAATACAATGATGAAAAGAAAGTAAGGACCAGTAGGGGCCATTGACACTGAGTCATTAAATCATGGAGAATAAACTTAGCAAACACAAAACAAAAATCAAACCTTTGATGAATGTATAGGGTAAAGGAGGGAAAGGGATTATATGATGGCCTCCGCTGATCACATACCCCAGATACACCAAATACTACTAAGCAAACTCTCATTTCTTGAGATTGTCCAACAATCGGTGCTTCTTTAGGATCTATAACACCTACATAAGATGTGATATGTGATCCTCCCATGTAGCATTATAAACTAGTATATCATCCAAATAGAAAATAGCAAATGAATCTAGATAAGGGATTCAAACATCATTCATTAGTCTCATAAATGTAGTTGGTGTGTTGCATAAATTGAATGGCATAAGCAACCACTCATACAAACCTTGCTTTGTCTCGAAGGCAGCCTTCCAAGTATCTTTTTCTTTGACTCGTATCTAGTTATAACATGATTTCAAATCCAACTTAGTGAAATACTTGGCATGTTGCAACTAGTCCAACAGATCATTGATCCTAGGTAGAGGTTATTGATTCTTCAGTGTAATCTTGTTAAATGCCCTATAATCGATACACATTCTCCAAGTCCCATCTTTTTTGGGAACAATTATTATGGGTGACCCACGAGGTGAGGTACTTGGTCGAATCAAAACATGCTCCAATAACTACTGCAACTACTCTTTACTTTGTTTGCTTATAGAATAGATTGTATGTACAACCCAATATTCGGCAAGGGGGAGTCTCGCAATAATTGGATTTCCTTCTCCACTTCCCTCTTAGGTGGTATCCCTTTAGGATCCTAAAACACTCCCCTATATGCCTTTAGCAACTCCTCCAATTCATTTTTTTGTTCCTTAGTACACTCTTCCAAGAATGTCTTTACTTTTAACGACTCTTCATGAGACTGATTTTCCCTTATGAAAAGTAAAACATATTTCCTGCTGGAACTAGTCAATTTTTTAGCTTGATTGGCACTTACCAATGAAATTTTGTATTTTCCTCTGTGCGCATTTATGATGAAGGATTTCACGTCCTTGATGAGGAATTATCGGTTGACTCTCTGCATGAAGATAATATCCCTCGTATACATGTATGGGCTTCCAAACACTACTCTGCATACCTCCAAATTCTAATTCATATATAGAATCAATGCTTAAAGCAAATTTAATCCTCCATTGCTTTGTTACCTTGATCTTTGCATCCTTGTTTACCCAACCCAATTGATAGGGTCTAGGATGATAGTGAACCTCCAATCCAATCTTGTTGACCATATTTGTTGCTATGAGATTAGCTTGTGAACCAAAGTCAAACAGGGCATCTATCTTAGTCTTCCTTACTTGAATCTTGATGTGGAAGAGCTTGGTCATGTCCTTCACTTCCTGCTGATGAAGGCTACTCAGATTCACATCCTTTTGCATAGATGTGTAGACTATCTTTTCATCCACATCAAAGCTACTTTCAACCTGATTGCTCGAGTCTACGGCTAGAAGTTTCTTTTTCTTTCCATCCTTCTTGTAGTTCTTTGGATTCAGCTTTTGATGTAGTTTCCAACACTTTTCCTCAATGTGGCCATCAATGTTGCAATGATTGCAATGGTTGCTATGGTATTTGAATTTATGTGTAGTGTTTTTTGTCTTCTTATCTTTTCCCCCTTCCCACTTCCTCTTCCCCTCCTTGGAAGATCCTTGTTGCTCTTTCTTCTTAGAACCACTTCACTACCCCTTCTTTTGGCCTATGTTTTCCAGGTATCGTGCTTGTACATACGCCTCATCCACTGCCCTTGGCTTGAAGAGCATCACCTACTTTCATAGATGACTATGTAAACCCCCATATACTCGAGGATTACATTTGGGTTCTTAGGATATATACCGAGCATGATGACCATCTTTCTAAACTCAGTGGTGTACTCTTGTACATTATGCCCCTACCTCTGCCTAAATTATTTCCACTGGATCTATTGGTCCTCTACATACCTGATAGGGTAGAATTGGGGCATGATGAAGTTTCTAAAGTCCTCCCACCTAGTTATTGGTGGATCACCCTCCAGTCTGAGTGTTTTTGTATGACTTTCTCACCAGGTTAAAGCATGGCCCTCTAAATTCAATCTAGCAAATGAAATATTTTGCTCTTCATCTATATGGTGAACACTAAAATAAAATTCTACTTGTTGCAACTAATGATTCAATTTTAACACTTTGATCTGACCTTAGTATGGCTTTATCTCTAATTTTGCTTCAATCCAGAATAGGAAATATGAAGTGTTAATGACACTTGAACTTGGTTGCTCTTTCTTGTGTTCTTTCCACGAATCCTTTTATGGGTGTTCATTATCTCCCTATTTCCCCTCTAATCCAATCTCTGAATTAGAGCCTCTAACCTCTTCGAATGGTCCAAGCTTTCTTGTTAGAGCTGTCATGAGGAGATTCATTTTGCAGTTGATATCGATGACCTCTGCTTCCAACCTCTCAAATCTCTCTTATGTTGGATCTCAAGGGTTGTTATGAATAGACTCATCTGCATGACTAAGGTTTTTGCGACTTCTCTTTAAGTTGATTCTTGGATCCTGCAACTTCCCACAAATACTCAAAGAAAACATGCTTTGATACCAATATGATTTGTAAACTGCCATGGATATTCCACTAGAATAGTTCGTCACAACAAATCTGATAAATAAAATTGAAATCTACACTATGAAGGTTAAATTCCTTTAGATTCTAGAATCTTTAGTCACTGATTTTTTGCTTATGCATGAAATAGATAAAATGCGGAAAATAGAGAACAAAAAAATAAAATCATACACCATCCATAAAATAACAAAAAAATTTGCTCTAGGAAACCCTTACGAGAGAAAACCTAGCTAGAATGTGAGGTTGCTCTACTCTCTTTTCTCTAGTATGTAAATAATGCAAGTACAAAGGAAAAGGTACTCTTTATGGAGTTACATGAGACATGTGGCATGTTAGGTTGCCACAGAACATTAACCCCCTATGTTATTCTCTCTAATTTCCCACTCCTAGTTGGTTTTCTGTACTATGGAACAAAATACAATAACATAGAATGGAGCCTCGTTTAGGGTTAGGGAATTCACTTCCTCGACCCTCAATTAGTGATCGAGTTTGGACCTTTTAGAATGTTCTTAAAAAATACACTACATGGCTAGCCCCGCATGTTTAAGTAATGAAGGTTGACATGGTATCCACTCGCACCATGGTGATCAATATAGTAGGTCAACTTGTGGAAGGCATAACTTTCGCTTACAAACTTTGATTGAGGTGATTCTTGCACCATTGGAAAGGTCTTTGTGTGCATAATGTAGACAATGGATCAATAGTAATGTTTGGACCATAAAAAAAAAAGTGTCATTTGATGCCTCAAAATGGCTCTGGAAGATTTTAGACGGTTTTTTGGACCCAATTTTCCAAGTTTTGACCAGTCACTAAAATGGCTCTACAAGTTTATTCTTCCAATTTTTTCACCCATAAAGTATCGAGATAGATGAAAAATAATATAATGCTCCAATCCAGATCAGAAATGCAGGTGGGGGAATTCTATAATCAAATGTCCAATTATTCAGATTCCTCATTCCATATCGCTCCAAGTTCACTAAGTTCTCCCTTGTCGTTGGTAGTGAGTCCAGATTTTATTTGTATTTTGATTATCTAATTATCTTTACACTACCTTTACACATGCATTTGAATATTTGTACATTGAATTTTACAATATCCTTATTCGAGAAGAGAAACTTTCTCCCTTTGATTCTAATATCTTGTTTTTACTACCTATTTATGTTATGTATCTCTGCTCTGGTGAGACCTGTTGAAATCCCAGACTTCTAAGAACACAATTTTACTATATTTTTTGTTTGACAATTATGGACATGACATATTTTTTATGTAGGCCTTTGTGCCATTTAAATCTAATATAGGATATGTAGTTGATAGGTTAGAAGAATATTGGTGGATGGGCATTTGAAAGATGGTCTTCTACTAGATCCAAGACAATGGAACGTTTGTGACGAAAGGGATGGCCAAGTTGCTAAATGCTTGCAACTATCTTTCTTGTAAGAGGTTTTTTATGTTATGGTTCTCTTATGCATATTTTTCCGGTGATATGTATAGTTTGATGCCTTAGTGCACAATTGATGTATAAATGGGACTTTTGGACTATTTATGGAAGGAAATTAGAGCTCTTTAGGGCCAACGATATTTTTTAAAATGAAATTATGAGTGTTTTTCCATGGCAAAAAAAGAGTTAGAAGAATATTTGTTAGAGTTTCTCTCTGATTAACTTTACATCATACTCTCATTTTATTAGTGCTTTAAGCACATACAGAATGTAACTTTTTTCTTCTTGCATATAAAGCTTCAATTTTTTCTTGGAAATAATAATTGTAATTAGTTGTCTAATGCACCACTTTGATTAATCATAAGTAAGTATTGTGATCAATATGAAGCTTAATTGAAATTCAAATACTTATTAATTTGGAAATGAACTATTATTTAAACACAAAATTATTAAAATAAATAAATAAATAAAAATTATTGAACATTCCTAAGTAATGTTTCAAATACCAACTAAATGAGACTTATGATGAAAAAATAATACTATTTATGGTTTTGGAATAAAAATAATGATGCTTATCATTATCAAATTTCACCAACCATTTATCAATATCAATGGAATAATTTCATACATACTATGAATCAAGGAAAACATCATGGAAAATCCTCCCAGTACTTCCCCTTGATCCATGGATGGTAAATAGGGTAAACCATCAATGCCTAAGTTCTAATAACCTAACCTTGAGGGCATCAAGAGAGTCAAACCCATGACCTCCCCAACTTATATGAGAGATCTCACAGTTAGCTCATGACTGCTTGAGCTAACCCTTAGGGCTACTATGAATTGATCACATCATCCCATCATTAAAATCATTGACTATAACATTAAATAAAAAATGGAAACCATTAGCAATTCATTATGAAGCAAATCTATTGCTCACATAAGCATTCATCCATTATGATAATTTAAAATGGAGAGTTTTCTACATATGGGATTACATGGTTCAGATTTGTCTTTTAATTGAAAATTCACTACATTGGAATTGAAGTTCATTATGTTTGTCGATATGTTTTCTATATATTGGATTAAGTTATTCATATATTTTTTTTAACTCAAATTCATTGTGTTTGTCGATATGTTTTCTATATATGTGATTAAGTTATTCATATATTTCTTTTAACTCAAATTCATTGTGTCTTGGAATTGATTTGTTGTGTTGGAGTCGAAGTTGCATATAATCATGCGACATTTAATATGTAAAACTATGAATATCACTTAATCAAAGTATGCAACTAAATCTGTCAAAGCCAGTTTTTTTTATTCTAGAACCACCTATGTTGTGCCACTCTAATTTAGACATATCAAATTTCAATCAACCTAAAAATATTAAGATATTGCATAATCATATGTATGAATTGCGCAACATGCATGAAAAATATTATTTATTCTTTCAATCATTCTATGTCTATACTATGACTAGCATAAATCACACTAGAAATTCAACCAACGGTTTACATTTACAAAGGTGTTCAAATTTATAATATATGCATTGCAAAACACAAAAATGAGTGATTCATGTATCGTCCAACCTAAAAACCAACATGATTGAAAACATTCACTATGAAATAAAAGTTAGATAATAATTAATATGATTCAACAACAGTTCCATTGCCACCAATGGCCAACAATGATCTTCCATTGATATCCAACTACAATTGATAGTTGGTTTCTTTCATCCATAATTCATTTGCCTAAATACTTTAAATGAAATATTTCCTTCAATATCTTTTATTTCTTTTACGCTCAACAATTTCTATCTTTGTAAAATATTTAGTACAACACCTTTAAACCCCCATGTCAAAATCACTTTGTTTTCATAAATGAAAAGCTTCATTCCAACATGTAAATCCTTTTGTACATCCAAATATATCAACAATTCATAGTCACTGTGCATCCTACTAATTACACCATTCTCTATTGATAAGCCTCTTGCAAAGCGAACATGATTCCTTTTCATTCAGTTGAGCCCAGTGTTCTTAATTAACTCTAGGATCTTCAAATAAGTTCCATGTATGCATACTATAACTTCTTCCATGGACAATATAAGTTTCAACAACCCTTTTGAGTCTATCAACTATGTGGCGTGGCCTTGGTTTGCTCTAATTAGAAGCACAGCCTTTTCTTCTGGTAAACAAAAGCGTTGATTATTATCCCTCATTACTACTTCTCTGATATCATCAATAATGTGAGAGTGAAGGGGAACTCCCACATGAGTTGTCATGTTCAAATTCAACAAATATTTCACCACCAACTATCCATCACTTAAAATGTACAAATTCAATTCAATCTGCGCCATATGAGTAAGTGATCAATTTGATATTATGAATCAATCCATGTAATATGTTTCGCATCATAAATATTTTGAACTGAATTTGAACATTGGAAGTGATGGATATGCGGTGTGAAGGATTTTTTGAATCTAAACATGATAACTCATGTAGGGTTTTCCCTTCACTCTCACATTGTTGATGGTATTAGAGATGTAGTTAAGAGGGATAGTAAGTGATGCTTTAGTTTACTAGAAGAAAAAGGTGTGCCCTGATTAGAGAAAACCAAGGACATGGTGTAGAGTTGATAGACTTAGAAGGGTTGTTGAAACCTATCTTTCCTACCGAAGAAGTTGTAATGTGCATACATGGAACTTATTTGAAGAGCCTAGAGTCAATTAAGAAGATTGGCCTCAGTCGCATGAAATTGAATCGTGTGTGCTTTGCAAGAGGTTTATCAATAGACAACAATGTATTAGCAAGATGCACAATTATTGTGAAGTGTTGAAATACTTGGATGTACAAAAGGATTTACAACATGGAATGAAGCTTTCATTTATGCAAATAAAGTGATTTCGGCATAGGGGTTTAATGGTGTTGTACCACCTAAATATTTTATAAACATAAACATAGTTGAGCGCTTAGAGAAATAAAAGATATTGAAGAAAATGATTCATTTAAAGCATTCGGGGTAATGAATTGTGGAAGAAGGAAACCAACTATCAATTGTAGTTGGATATCAACAAAATATTTTTGGGTATGGCACTATGGTTGAATTATATTAATTGTTATCTAACATTATTTTCATAGCCGATATTTTAATCATGTCGATTTCTAGATTAGATGATACTTCTAGATTAGATGATACAAGAAGCCCTCATTTTTTGTTTTGCGATGCAAGTATGAAAAATTTGAACAACTTTGTAAAGGTGGGTTGCTAGTTGAGTTTCTAGTGCGATTTATGCCAATCATAGTACAAACACAAATTGATTGAAAGAAGAAAGAATATATTTCATACATGTTGAGCAATTCATATGCAGGGTGATGCAATATCTTATGATTTGTAGGTTGATTAAAATTCGATATGTGATGGCAAAATTAGAATGATGTAGTGGAAGCATGTTGGGACCATAACTCATGGCTTCTAGAATAAAAAATTAGCTTTGGTATATTTAGTTGAAATGCATACTTTTTTAGGTGATATTTATAGTTTTAGCTATAAAATGTTGCATGATTATATGGAATTTAACATCTCCTCTTACTGACAATTTTTTTTTAAGAAAAATACTTTGACAAATGTATACTATACAATTATACTTAGCATTTCCATTGTAATTACTTGACAAAATTGTTTTCTTATACAATCATTTGATATTTTTATGTAATGGTCATGGTGTTTCCATGACAAGTTAAAGGCTCACTGACATTCAGTACCATGATTCAACTCTGTCGTCACACCAATTGGCAATAATACACAAGTCTTCTCTCATACATAAGTATTCTAGCTTATGTTGTTAGTTTTTCCTGCTAAGATTTTAATCACATAGTCTCACTATTTTACTCATCCTTACTCATTTATACAATAGGCATGTCATGTTTCTAAGGATTGGAGACAACTTGCATTATAGGTAAATTTACATTTTACCTTTATTGAAACTCCCTAAATACCAGGGTTAAATCTTTAATTATGAACTGATGATTATAAATTTTATTGTTAAATAATTAGACCAACCCCATATAAAGTTTTTACATCCACAAGGGACATAATTCTAACTCTTTTCATTAAGTCTCATTGCACTAGTCATTTGACCGAGACGTTGTTCTAATGCTATAATGGTAAGTATACACATATATGGGACGAATGCCATGGTTACCACCACATCATGGTTATGAACATGGAATCAACATGCACTTGTTTAATTGTTAACAATAAGTAAACTAATAGCTAAACGGATAGTTATCCACTAAAGCAGGGTTAGTATGGGCCACGTCTTGGGGCCATTTATGAACACTGATAATCCTATTCCTAACCAATACTACCACCCTTAAATGCAGCGTGATATCCAAGTTTCAAACTCGTTCAGAGTTCAACATAGTTGAATGGTGATATGAGCAAACATTACGCTTTGCTCTGTGGGATAGAGGGTTTCATCGTTTATTCTTTTGCACTTGCAAACAAGCTCGGACATTGCTATAACAATTACCATTGCTTGTAAAAGGTAAATTATTCTCCTATGTTATCGTGGATGATATACATTAGTTTACTTCTGGTAATTTTATTTTTGTACTTGTTTACCTCGTATAATTAATTACCCAGAGCTTTACAAACAGGTCGACAAGATTTGGGTTTAACGTTTCGCCCCAAAACAACATGTTCGGTCTCCTTCAAGCCTCAAGGTAAACAGTGTGAGAAGTGATTTTTGCATACGACTAGTAACAATAGTTTAGTCTTGTGTTTTATCTCAGCGTAATTATCAAGATTTGGCTATGAATTATTTTTTTCCTACAGTGGCATTGTTTACTTCATATCCAGTTTTACTTAGTTGAATAACTAACCCTTTGTTCGTGGGTTATACACCGTACCTCATCACATATAAAGGTTTTACTTCCTAGCGTATTCAATGAGTAGTCAAGCTTTAGGGTAAGAAACGATTATATTTACAGTTTAACTCATTAAGTTTTGATTCTTGGGTGGTAAACCCAACCCAACAAACTAAACAAGGATTAGTTATGATTTATAGTGGAATGACTTATGTTCTTACCCAATTTCTCTTGCATATTGGTTAACCTCATTTTCGTGGTATTTTCAAAGAGATATTATGGCCTTGAACAAAGATGGTTTACCTATAAACATATTTGATAGCCATCTCATATCCTAGGTAAGAAACAATTACATTCATTGCTTGTAGTTTATATATTACATTTATTACACGTCTTTTATATATTATCTAATAAGTTTTTGTTTATGGCTTTTGTATAGGGTCGATTAAAAACCCTTGAACTCAAACTCCAATGGTCGTTGATACTAGACTTGTGTTCTGGTGGCTTTCATGCAATTCCTCATAAGTTATCATCAGTCCAAGACTGAGAGCATGAACGTAGAGTTCAGTTTCATGCTTCAGAGATCAAGTAACTTGCATACCTCCTTTCCAAAACGTATATGAGCTCATTGTATCAAATCCAAGTTACGAATTTACTTTTGTTTGTTTGGTGAATATAAAGAACAGATTGATAAGACCTGGTTAATATGATACCCATTCCATATTTATAAATGTCCTTTCTTTTGATTTATTAGTTACCAACATCGTATAGTTTACTCTGATCCCGAAGACAAGTCGAGGGTTTCACTTGTTATAAATAAGTTTATAAATGTTTTATTATTGTTCCTTGTGCCAAGACTTCATAGTCATTGGCTCTAGGGTTTCTTTGAAAATGAAAACCCTAGTATTCTTTTAAACTCTAAACTATAAAACCAATTAGTTCTTCTTGACGTTTTTGGCTCTCTTTTCATTATATAAAGAAAAATGTTTGTAAAGCTTCTTTGTATTATCTCATAATATTTATGTATTTCTTCTCTGTAACTTTTATGCAGTGGTTTTTATGTCATATCAAAATATGTTTCTTGTTAAAAACCCTAAACTTGTCGTCGTGATGTATATCAGTTTATATTTGAATGCATCTTTTACTCACTATATATATAAATATATTTAGGCCCAAGATGCATTATTTTATCCTTTTTAACAAGTTGATTTATGAAAAGAAACCATTGCATAGAGAAATATATCACATAAAGAAAAACCAACTATCTCTCAACTGCATATAAAATGGATTCTTTATATTCCTCTCTATAATATTTATATTTAATAATCTTTTTACATGAATAGCAATCTACAAACTATCATATGAATTATTTTCTTTATCATCATAATATTTGTAAAGGACAATTTCTTTCAAAGTAGATAACATTCTACAGGCATATAGATATTTTCTTGCTGCAACGAAATTTAATAATAAAAGAACGCAAAAATATCTATATTTGCATTTTTTCTTTGTTGTAAATATTTGTCATTCTTTAATAGAACAAAGAAGAATAAAGCAAGGAAACTTATCTAAGCCTGCTTCAAAATTTGGGAAACAAACTGAGAAGAAAACCAATTCCTCCCAACCATAGACACAAATAGCCAAGATTACTTGTTCTTGTCACCCCCGAGCCTAAATCATTATTCCATAGGAATTGAAATTTAATAACCCTCTCTAGATTTCTCGGAGTTTGATTATGTCCAGAACCATCAAACTCAGTTCCTCACAAGTAGTCAGAAGTGTCCTACCTCATAACATACTTGTATAAAATAGCTTGCCTAGGTCTTTTTCAAGTTGGTCTCATCCCTAACCCTAGGGAATCTTCTTGGCCTAACTTTGTGCTAGTTTGTTCCTTGATATCCCACATCTTTGGGAGTAGGGTTTCACTTGTCCCGTGGACAATAATTTACTCCAGTGGTTTTTATCCCTTTCACTCACCCATGGAATAATGATTTACTCTTTGTAACTGGATTCTCTAATCAATTTGTTTCTTTTTAATTAAAATAAATAAAAAAATAAAGATTACAAAAATATTCATCATCAATGCATATGATGATATAATTTCACATAAATCTTTTCCAATTCCTCCACATCATAAACCATAAAAAATTTAAATGTTTAAATGTTTCTAAAATGTGGGACATTACATCCTCTCCCCTTTGAATTGAACATTGTCCTCGGTGCTCCACTCTAAGTATATCAGCTATGGAACAGAGATGGGTGTGCCTTTCTCATGGCTTCCTCCATCTCCAAAATAGCATCCTCGGGACTAAAGTGCCTCAACTGCACTTTAACATGAGCGATTTCTCAGTTCCGCAACATAATTTCCTTCCTGTCGAAAATAGCTAGTGGTTCCACCTGAAACTCGCCTTTGGGTTCCACCTGAATCACATTCCAATTGATAACATGAGTTATGTCATGTGCATACTTCTTTAATAATGAAACATGAAATACATTGTGAACTTATAAATTGGTCGGAAGTGCAAGTTGATAGCCACTGGCCCCACTCTCGCGAGCACTTGAAATGGCCCACAATACCGTGGTGCCAACTTGGTACTTTTTCCCAATTTCAATGTATTGTTTCTAGGTCTAACTTTAATATAAATCTGATCTCCAACTTTAAATTTTACATGTGTTCTTTTTAAATCTGCAAAGCTCTTTTGTCTGTCATGTGCACTTTTCAAGTTCTGTTTTGTTTTTTGAACAATTGTTTTCATTTATTTTAGCATATTTGGGCCCAAAATAATCCTATCAATTGGGTTGTCCCAACTAACAGGTGTTCGACACTTTCTGTCGTACATCACCTCAAAGGGACTCATTTTTTAGGAGGTTTGATAACCATTATTGTATGCAAACTAAACCAAGTGAAGGTACTCTTCCCACTTTGTGGGACAGTCCATCACATACATTCGCAACATATCCTCTAGAATTTGGTTGACCCTTTTAGTCTAACCGTCGGTTTGAGGATGGTATGTGGTACTAAAATTCAACTGAGTATCCAAACCATTGAACAAATACTTCCGGAAATTCAAGGTAATTTTTTTGTGCCTGTTTGAAATTATAGTCTTGGGTATACCATGCATCCTAAATATTTCCTTCATGAAAATTTATGCAATGTTTATAGCTTTAAGAGTTGATTTCACTGAAGTGAAGTGTGGAACTTTAGTGAGTTTGTCTACTACTACCATTATAGCATCATCCAGTTTCTTAATTTTGGGTTGTACTAAACTAAAATCCATGTTGATTACTTCCCATTTCCACTCAGGAATGGGTATTGGCTGCAATAGTCCAGTTGGGTGACGGTGCTCAGTTTTAACTTGTTGGCACCCAAGACACCTAGCAAGATATTCAACCACTCAGTTTTCAACCCAGGCCAGAAATATTCTTTCTTCAAAGTTGTTATAGTCTTTTGGTATCCTAGATGACTCGAGTAAGGTTTCTTATGTACTTCAGCCAATATTAAAATTTTCAAATATGTGGTGTTTGGAACATAAATTTTGTCTTTATATTGCACTAAACCATCTTGATTACACTTGAATTTCGATTCTTCTACAACATATTCATTATTCTGCATTTTTCCTGTAATTTCTTATAAATTTCATTGTTTTATGCTATTGATTTTATTCTCTGTCTTAAATCAGTTTGCATGTTACTGTTGTAAATTGCATGTAGTTTTATGTTGAGTGCATCTGCTATTTTCTTTTCTTTTCCTTTAATATGTTTTATCTCGAAATCATACTCACCTAAGAAAGTTAAACATCTTGCATGTCTTGCATTCAAGTTTTGTTGATCAAAAAAATACTTAAGACTGGTATTATTTGTTTCTGACAAAAATCTCCTACCCAACAAGTAATGTCGCCACATCTTTAAAGCATGCACAATAGGGGTTAATTTCAGGTCATGTGTTGCATAACTATTTTCATGAGTTTTCAGTTTTCGTTATTCATAAGCAATCACATGATCATCATGTAACAACACTCCTCCTAACCCTTCTTTTGAGGCATCGGTACAGACCAAAAAATCTTTATGTGGATTTGTTATCTTCAAGATAGGTGCGGTGGTTAATAATTGTCTCAGTTTTTCAAAACTTTCTTGACATTTTTATGTCCATTTAAATATGATTCCTTTCTTTTGCAATGAAGTTATTCGATAAGCAAGTTTAGAAAACCATTATATGAACCTATGGTAATAACCTGTGATGCCCATGAAAGATCGGACATCCAACACATCCTTTGGCACTTGTCAATCTAGGATGGCCTTGACCTTTTCTGGGTCAACTGAGATCCCTTCACTTGAAATTACATGTCCCAAATATTGTACTTTATATTGATAAAATTCATACTTACTAAACTTTGCATACATATGGTGCTACCTAAGTGTCTGGAAGACCATTCCCAAGTGTTCTTCATGTTCCTCTTTGGTTTTTGAATAGATTAGTATATCATCTATGAACATAATTATGAACTTGTCAAGATATTTTCTCAACACACTGTTCATTAAACACACAATGTAGTAGGTGTGTTTGTTAAACCAAAAAGTACCACTACAAATTCATAGTGTCCATATCTAGTTCAGAAAGCAGTTTTATGAAAGTCCTCCTCTTTAATTCTAACCTGATGATATCCTGACCGAAAATCTATTTTAGAGAAAATATCAGCTCCTCCGACCTGATCAAACAAGTCATCAATGCGATGCAAAGGATACTTGTTTTTAATAGTCATCTTGTTAAGTTGTCTAATACACAATTGGAAAGTTCCATCTTTCTTTTTAACAAACAAAATTGGTGCTCCCCACGGAGACACACAGGGTCTGATATATTGTTTATACAATAGTTCTTGAAGTTGCATCTTAAGTTCTATCAATTATGGAGTACTCATTCAGTAAGAGGATTTTGACACTGGTGCAGATCCGGGTACTAAGTCAATGGTGAAATCTATGTCTCAACTTGGAGGTAATCCTGGAATTTCCTCTGGAAACACATCCTGAAACTCTTTCAGTATTGGATCCTTAGTTAATACATTTTCATTTGTTTCTTCAATAATTCCGAATATGTGCATCGCATGAATCTCACAGCCTTTCCTTGCATTCATTTTTAACTATAAAGTGAAGATCTGTCTTACCGACACACCCCGCAGTATCCCTTTTACTGTTCTATTTTTGCCAAAATCATATAAACAGTTAAAAGTCTTGTCACGACAGTTCACAAGAGTTGAATGTTTCTCCATGCAATCCATGCCTATGAGCAGATAATAAGACCTTAAAGGTAAAACATTTAGATCTAACTTAGTCTCCATTCCATCCATGTTTGTTGTACAGTCTTTTACCATTTCAACAACTTTCCTTTTTGTTCCCGTCGCTAGTTGAACTAGCCATGATTTCTTATGTTTGACTTTTTCTAGTTTACAGTTTTCTACCACTGTAGGTGAAATATAACTCAAACTTGCACCAGGGTCTATTAATATAGATACAGGTTCCTGATTTAACATCCCTTCTATCTCCACCATGGAAGATTGGTGGTCAACTTGTCGATTTTCCAAGGCAACATTGATTTTGTGAATAGTTCGAGCAATATCATTTACTATTGTCACTTTCTGAATGTTGTGTATTTTCTGATTCATGTTTTTATTTAGAGGGAAATTTCGGTACAAGTGAGGTTCTTTATAACCCCCAACACTGAAGAGGTGTCGTAACTATCTTGTTAATTGTCTTATTCACAAAATCTATAGGTTTATTGTTGTTTTGCACTGATACACTTTGTTGTCCAACAAATTTGTTTCTTCTTACTAATGCACTATGTGATGGTTGTCGAGGATGTTTAAAAATTTTCTTCTTAGGATCAAACTTATCCTTATGCTTGTTTTGCCAAGATTTTGCATTTTCAATTCTCTATTTAAATAGAGTAAGGCACAATTTAGCATGTTTTATTGCTTCATCCATGGTCTTTGGATTAAGAAATTCAATTTTGCCTTTATTTGCTTGAGGCAAACAATTCATGAACCTTTGAACTTTTGCCTTCTCCTCCCTAAGTTAAGGTACATATCTCATCAAATTTACAAATTTAGTCACAAAATCTTCAATGGTTAACTATCCCAGCTTAAGATTGTGGAACTCTTTGGCCTTTTCGTCACAATATCGTTCTGTTAAATATTTTTGTTTAAAAAATTTCTTAAATATTTTCCAGTTCAACTCATAGCTCGTAATCTTGTTGATCGTTTTTGTCCCCTGCCACCAAATGGAAACTTTTCCATTCAATTGGTACATAGCTAATCTGGCCCTCAAATTTTTGGGATAATTGTAAATTTGAAAATATTTACTCATGTTCAGAAGCCAAGCTTTTGCTTCCTTCTCAGACTCACCGTCAAAACTGGGAGGTCTAATTTTCTTAAACTCGGTAAACAATTCTTCCTCTTGCCATTTCCTTTTCTTTTTTTTAGTTATAATTTTCTGCAATGTGTTGCCATTTGAGTTATTTTCACTATTTTCTTCATCTAACAACTATGTTTTGTCATTGCTTGCTTGATAGTCTTTACACTTGTGTGACTCTTCATTAGAAAGTTCCTTTTTGGAATTACTGGAAGTTTGTCCTATCTGTCTAAGTTGTTTCATATCAGTCATGTTTTTAAGAAGAATTTCATTTAACTCATCTTGTTCTTTACTAGCCTTGAGTAGTCTTTCATTATCTGCCTTTATACTTTACAATTTTGCTTTTATATTACACATGATTTCCAACAGTCCTATAGAATTATCTTGTGGTTAATCATTGTTCGATTCCACATACATTCATGGTCCACTTTGAGTTGGTTTACCAGGTTCTTCAACTATAATACTTAGTTGTTGTTTTTGATATGTGCAAAACATAATGACGTCAATCATTTTGCTTATAAAATATTTATGTATTACATAAACCAATTTTTTGTTTGCTCTGAGCCCATAAGGTCGTAGTGTTTTAACCATGCTCTGACACCATTTGTAACATCTCCTCTTACCAACATTTTTTTTTTTTAAGAAAATTACTTTGACAAATGTATACTGTACAACTATACTTAGCATTTCCATTGTAAAAAATTGAAATAATTGTTTTCGCATACAATCGTTTGATATTCTTATCTAATGGTCATGGTGTTGCCATGACAGGTTAAAGGCTCACTAACATTTAGTACCATAATTCAACTCTACCATCACAACAATTGGCAATAATACACAAGTCTTCTCTCATACACATGTATTATAGCTTATGTTGTTAGTTTTTGCTCCTAAGATTTTAATCAAGTAGTCTCACTATTTTACTCATCCTTACTCATGTATATGGTAGGCATGTCATGTTTCTAAGGATTGGAGACAACTCGCATTATAGGTAAATTTACATTTTACCTTTATTGAAACTCCCTAAATACTGGGGTTAAATCTTTAATTATGAACTAATGATTATAAATTTTATTGTTAAATAATTAGACCAACCCCATATAAAGATTTTACATCCATGAGGGACATAATTCTAACTCTTTTCTTTAAGTCATGATGCACTAGTCATTTGATCAAATTATCGTTCTAATGCTACAATGGTAAGCATACATATATATGGGATGAATGCCATGGTTTATGTCATGATAAAGTTTAAACCATTCCAACATCGTTCTTAGTATATTCATGATTTCCAACACAATCCACACCTACAATTGTTGCTTAAAGTGATCGTTCATCCATCATGTCGTGGTTATGAACTTGGAATCAACATGCACTTGTTTAATTTTTAACCATAAGTAAACACATAGCTAAATGCATAGTTATCCGCTAAAGCAGGGTTAGTATGGGCCACGTCTTGGCATCATTTATGAAAACTAACAATCTTATTCCTAACCAGCACTACCACCCTTAAATGTGGCATGATATCCAAGTTTCGAACTTGTTTGTTGTTCGGCATAGTTGAATGGTGAGACGAGGAAACATTACGCTATGTTCTGTGGGATTGAGGTTTTCATCAATTATTTTTTTGCACTTGCAAACAAGCTCGACCATTGCTACAATAATTACCAGTGCTTGTAAAAGGTAAATTATTCCTCTATTATCGTGGATGATATAGATTAGGTTATCTCTGGTACTTTTATTTTTGTGCTTGTTTACCTCGTATAAATAATTACCCAGAGATTTGCACGCGGGTCGACAAGATTTGGGTTTAACATTTTGCCCTAAAACAACATGGTTAGTCTCCTTCAAGCCTCAAGGTAAACAATGTGAGAAGTGATGTTTGCATATTACTGGTAACAAGAGTTTAGTCTTATATTTTATCTCAACGTAATTATCAAGATTTGGATATGAATTATTTTTTTCTTACAATGCCATTGTTTACTTCCTATCTAGTTTTATTTAGTTGAATAATTAATCCTTTGTTTGTGGGTTATACATCGTACCTTACCACATACAAATGTTTTAATTCCCAACGTATTTGATGAGCAATCAAGCATTAGGGTAAGAAATGATTATATGTACAATTTAACTCATTAAGTTTTGATTCTTGGGTGGTAAACCCAACCCAACGAACTTAACAATGATTGGTTGCGATTTTACAGTAGAATGACTTGTATTCTTACCCAGATTCTCTTGCATGTTTGCTAACCTCATTTTCGTGGTATTTTCACAGAGATACTCTGGTCTTGAACAAAGATGGTTTACCTATCAGCATATTCGATAGCCATCTCATATCCCAGGTGTTATCCACATTTTTGGTTAT
>CBVK0100190958.1:0-20094 GCA_900067695.1 Picea abies | reverse complement strand
ATGCATGAGACCTAGATCTTTCATATCAAATTCAAAAGCTAGTTCCTTCTTACACTAGATTATGAGAGACTCTTCACCTTTTATGAATATATCGTCAACATATAGTAGTATAATTATAGGTGCATTGTCCATGACTTTGTAGTAAAGGTTTGGATCCACATGACTCTTGGAGAAACCAAGTCTCGTTAGATAGTTTTCCATTCTGGCATACCAAGCCTTTGGAGCTTGCTTGAGTCCATATAGGGATTTCTTTAATCTTAAAATGTGAGTGTCTCTGGAATGAACCTCAAACCCTTGAGGTTGTTCAATATATACTTCTTCTTCGATTTCTCCATTGAGGAAAGTTGTCTTTACATCCATCCGATGTAAGTTCCATCCCATGGAGGCGGCAAGAGATATGATAGCTCTAATGGAAGTATATCTAGCAACTGGAGAAAAAGTTTCGTCATAATCTTCTCCCTCCTTCTGGGAGAACCCTCTAGCTACGAATATTTCTTTATATTTATTCACGCTTCCATCTGCTTCATGTTTGATATTATATACCCATTTTGAAGTTACCACTGATTTTTCTTTAGGTCTCGGTACGATTTCCCATACATCATAATGGATTGGTGTTCTTCCATCATAGCTTCTTTCCATTGTCCCTTTTTAATTGCTTCTTCAAATGTGGTAGGTTCTTCATCTAGAAGCTTTGTCATATATGTTGCATAACTTGAGAATATTTTAGGCTTCTTACTTTTTCTAAATGTTCCTTCTAGAAACTTGAATCTTTCTGCATCTAGTAAGGTAGCTTCAAGCCAACATGGTCATTTCTTGGTATTAGGTACGGTATTTGAATAAATGGTTTCACATGGTTGCATAAGATGATCAACTTGTTCCTTTTCTTCATTTTGGTTTTATGTGCTTTCTTCAATAGGTTCTTCAATCTCTTCTTCTTCTATAGTTTCTTCTATGGCTTTCTTGAAAGCTATATTTTCATTGAATGTTACGTCTCTTCTGAATTTGATATTATGTTGTTCCGAAATATAGATTGTATAAGCCTTAGATGAATCACTATATCCCATGAATATCCCCTTCTTTCCTGAGGGTTCTAGTTTATTCCTTTTATCCTTGGGAATGTGAGAGTAAACAAGACATCCAAATATTCTTAGGTTTTCCACATTAGGTTTCTTACTTGAGAAGGCTTCTTCTAGAGTCATGTCCTTCAATATGTGATGAGGACTTCTATTTTGTACATATATTGTCGGCATGGCTTCTTCTCCCCATAGGAACATAGATAAACCTTGATCAATTAGTAATTATTTTATTGTTTCTTCGATAGATCTGTTCTTCCTTTCTACTACACCATTTTGTTGAGGATTATGAGGAAAAAATAGCTCCCTCCTAATCCCTGCCAATTTGCAGAATGCAATGAACTCCTTTGATGTGTATTCTCCTCCATTATATGTTCTTAAGGTCTTGATATTCTTGTTCGTGAGGTTTTATATCTCTACTTTGAATTCTTGAAACTTGTTGAATACTTTGTCTTTTGTCTTTAGTAGATATAACCAAGTATTTCTTGAATAATCATCTATGAAGATTACATAGTAAAGAGATCCTCCTAGAGATATGACTGGCATCGGACCGCAAACATATGAGTGTATTGGATCTAGAATCTCCTTAGATCTATTGTTGTTTCTTGGAAATGGTTTCTTGATATTCTTTCCAAGAGCACAACCTTTGAAAATTCCTTCATGTGTAGATTGCAATTCTGGTATTCCTTCAACCATCTTTCTGAAAAAAGGTAATGCTTGATAATTAATGTGAGCATACCTTCTATGCCAAAGTTCATTGGGATTGACTTTGTCATGTATGAGAGCTTATTCATTTTGTTCTAGTAGTCTATACATATTTCCTTCACGACTTCCAATAACCCTATCATTCTCTATGATGGAGTCTTTATCCCATGATAACACGTTTCCATCCACGAAAGCTATTTTGTTTCCTTTGTCTTCTAGGAAATATATGGATACAAGATTCTTTTCTAAACTAGGTACATATAAAGCATTGTTTAAGTGAACATTGTTACCTGTTTTTAACTTGACAGAGGTTTGTCCAAATCCTTCCAATGGGTAAGTTCTTTTATCTCCAAGCTCTACCTTGTATGATGTCTTCTTCTCATTTAGATTTGAGAGTATAGCTTGATCTCCTATCATGTGCCTAGAATCTCCACTATCGATTATCCACATGTCATATTCAATCGTTCTAGTGAGTGCTGAGTAGTGTAGAAGACTGATCGTTTCACTCATGTCTTCGATTGACTAGTAGTTGGTCATGACTTGATCCAAAACTTCAACTCTGACATTTCTATCTTCTAAGAGAGCCAAAAGGTGTGTTGAACTAGGGCGCATTTTAATATCTTCTCTTTGAGTGAGATACTCCATCACAAGGTGTCGGATCTGAGATTTAGGGTTTCTGCAATAGCTCCTGCTAGTAACCCTAGCGATAGTGTCTTAGAAGTTGCTCCTTCTAGTAAACCTAGCAACATTTCTTCAACGATCTCAGTATTCTAATGGCTATGCTTCCTTCCAACATTTATACTGAATGAAGGAGGTGTGGGCCCATAACTTGTTAGAATATGAAATAATGTACTTGTTTTACCATTGACAATATCACTATTTTCAGCTAACCATAGGCCTAATCCACCCTCCAAGAACCTTGACCTTGACAGAGAGAATAATCCTGGTAAAAATCCAATAGCGAAGCAAGGCTAATGAACTAAGAAAGAAGTAACCAAATCTAATCAAAGAGTCCAACCCAAAACTGGCGCAACACCTTTCCCATGACTTGTGCATAAGACTACCAAACTGCAATGTGCACAAGTGGCTTCTGCAATTCTGATAGTGTGTCAAATGAGAGACTGGCGCCCTGTATTTATAGTGTTCCTGGTAGACTTTCCTGGGCCGACTTCTCTCTCTGGGTACTAATTAATTCATATTAATTATCTCTCTTCAACCGACATCTCATCTAGGGTTACTTTCATTTCTTTTCTTTCTTCCGGAACGTTCTAATCTTGTCAAAGGTCACAGTAGAGGTTCATACCTCCTGAAGCTACCATAATATCAACAAAGTGATAGGTGATGATAGGGACATGTTTCATGCTAAGGTTCATCCAGGTGGTGAGATTTGGTAGGTCCATGTGTCCTGGGTTCCAAACTAGCCATCAGAATGTGCCTTCGAGGTTGAATTGAGTGTATTTCACCCGAGGTCCGGTATCCTAGTGCCTCAGTGGGCCAGTCATCGATATACTGGGGATCAAAAGGAATGGGGGTATCTCTATGTGTAGTGGTTTGATGCATCGATAACCTAGGGGATGGTTGGACCATGTGTCTTGGGACCATACTCGAACATCGAATCAAGTGTTGGGTGTTGGAGTGTATATCAATGATCCATAGGGGTCGACATATTGGTATCCTGGTGGGGTGATACCTTGGTATCTTGGTGGGTCAAGGACTTGGGATGTCAGATGTTGGGGATTTGTACAAGGATTTGGATGGTTGTGGAAGGGTTGGGGGGGGCGATAAGCTGAAGTTATGGTTCTCCAGGTGGTAGTGCCACGTTGGCATCCACACTAGCAACCACATCATTTCCAACTAGTGAAGTGTCTTAATTGGTTGAGGCCACATGGATTGGAAAGATAAATTTATCCGCATGGAAGATAGAGATCATTGGGAAAATAAAGGACTCAAAAAATTCAAATGGCCATAACTTTCAATATAGAACTCAAATTTACATATATTTATAGTCCTTGGAAATATCTCAACGAGCAAAAGACTATGGTTCCCTTAAAAGGGGCTTTGAGGTGATTAGAAGAAGTGGAAATTTTACACCCCATCCCTTAAAAAGGCACTTAGGGGGTTGGGTGTTTTACAAGGTGGTATCATAGCAGGAAACAACACTTGGCCTTCTTGGGCTCAGGAAAGAATCAAATAATTCCCTTGGAGAACTCTTAAGGGGGAGGACACCCTACCCTTCCCTATCCAAAATACCTTACAAGATTATCACTATTGAAATGAAGGTTGAAACCTTCTAATGCTTTTACATGTTTAAACCTAATTGCATGATATTTTCATATGATTAATAATGAATCTGATTTCATTATACATAAAATTAATTGTGTTGTTCATAAACTAGTGAATAAGTAACTAAAAGAAATGTTGTTATCAACACTCAACCAGTTAGTGATAAAAAAGATAAAGATTGGTGGCATATCATGATATGGGAGAGGGCTCTGATAACAGGGAAGAAGAGTCTAATAAAAGGAGAGTGGTGGAAACCCCTCCAAATTTATTTGAAACTATAAGAAGCCTCATGGAAGAATTACAAAGCTTTAAGGCAGAAAATGAAAGGCTTATAAAAGAACAAGAAAAACAAATTGAAATAAATGCATTTTTTCTAGAAGTCTATCAGATATACAGAGACAGTTGCAACATCGTCCATCAACCAGTAATGTGGATATAAAATAGACCAAGAAGTTCTATTTTCCACCTAAAATATAAAAACATGACCCTGACAATAGCAACACAAGAAGAAGCACCTCAAAGAAGGCCCAACGTGGAGCCAAGAGGCATGATAAAACAACAGATTCATCTGGATAATCCTTTAGTAAGGGAGCTAAAAGTTCCAAGGAACTATCCAGTAGTAGGACTAGTTTACATTCTTAGAGGAGAAGAAATAAGAGGAAACATTCCAAGAGCCAAGGCCCTGAAGAGTTCAATAAATCCAAGCCACCCACTTTTTATGGAAAAATTAAAAAGGGGGGAAGAAGCTAAAGCTTAATCTTGGATGCTTGGATATTTCAGATTCCACGACTACTCTGAAAACCTAAAGGCTCAAATAGTCATTTTCAACTTGAGTGGAAATTCCTCTATCTAGTGGTATGGCCTTAGAAATTTGAAGGGAATCCATGAGAAGGATTTGTCATGGAGACAATTTGAGAAACACTTTAAGAAGAAGTACCTGTTTGAAAGGTACTATGATGAAAATACTAAGGATTTCTATGAACTTAAGCTAGGACAACTCAACATAGATGAATATTTCAACAAATTCCTGGAGTTAATGAGGTATGTTCCCTATATAAAGGATGAAAAGATGAAGATGCAACCATTCATTAGTGGGATACCTAAATACTTTTGAGACAAAATTGAGTTTCATGAACCTAAGACTTTAGAAGACACTATTTGGAAGGTGAGGTACTACTATGAAAAATTTAAGAACAATGAATAACCTCATAAATATTGGAAGAGGAAAGGTCAATTGGGATTCAATAAGAAGGGGTTTAAATCCTCAAGGTTTAAGAATCATGGGAAAAACATTAAGATGAGCCTTCCCACTAAGAGTCGGTATCAATATATTTTTCTCTCTCAAAGTGGAAATAATCCCTTTGGATCAACCCTAGGAAAGACTAATAATACAAAGAGAGATCCATTGAAATAATGGGGATATGGAGAAGATCATTTACTGAGGGACTTCCCACAAATTCAATAAGACAATATGACAGTCTACAACATCCATGAAATTACCGCAGTCAATGATGTGGCTAGGAGCATGCCACAAATTTATGCAGTGATGGATAATAGACAAGAAAACAACCAAGCTTTAGTGGTGAAGATGGAAGGTATGATTTTCGATCATATTGTTTCCATTTTAATTGACCCTAGTTCTAATTTGAGTTATGTTTCCCCTCAAACTATTGAGAAATGTAAATTGAAACAAGTAAAACATGTTAAACCATGGATGGTACAAGTAATCACTGGAACAAAAAGAAAAGTAAGAGAGGTCATATCAACATGCCAATTCATTACGAATGAGATTCCCACCCAAGAAACCCTGAACATACTCACTTTAGGATCGTATGACATGTTGATTGACATGGATTAGTTGGCTACTCATGAAACCAGGTTGGACTTTTATAACAAAACATTGGAATGTGAGGATGAGGAAGGGAAGAAAAGGATCCTACAAGGAATCCAAAATCATATCTCAGTGAGATAAATATCATCCCTTCAAGTGAAGAAGTATTGCAAAAAAGGATGTCCCTTGTATGCAATACATGTAATGAACTCTATTAATGATCTGAAAATGAAAGGCTTATGTCTCTTAAAAATTGCAAGTGTAATTTGTATTTGCTTGGGTAATAGGATCAAGTTACAAACACATAAAACTTAATGATTTTTTACTTAGTCATGAGAATCATAAACATACATAACAACCATAAAAATAAGCACATTAACACAACAAAATGATAAAGGATTTCACCTCTCTCTTGGGATACATCTCCTGGTCCAGCTTCCAATGGATCATTTTCATTAATGCTCAAAGTGCCAAAATCGGTGTTTTATAATGCTCATAATTAAAAATAGATAGCTTCAATGGCTCCCAAATGTCCAAAAACCCCTTGTTGGGATCTTCTTGCACCTGATTTGGAAAAAACTTGAGTAGAAATCATTTCCTAGAAGTTTCTCCCAATTCTTTGTTGTCTCTACACACCAAAACACACTTGTATGTGAGTAACCTAGATCACGGGTGTTTCCCATGCCAAAAACCCAGCACCGCGCTCATTTCACAAATCGTGGTGAATTTTTGAACAATTAGGAGGCATAAGCACCTTTCTCAACAAAGGTGTCAGTCACATGGCCCATGTGGTTGGGCGTCGACCTTAAAAGTATCACCTGCACACTAGTCCATTGGAGTCTCTGCGAAAATGGTCATATGGCAAAGGTCAAGTCCAAGGGATAATCATTGGAAGTTCCCTGCACATTTCAGACATGTGGCATAGCTCAAATTGGTATGGTCGTGTGTGTAATTGAGGGTTGGGGATAGGCCCCGACCCTTTCTCCGCTTGGTTGAACCCTTATGCAACTTTAAATATAAGTTTAATACTATAGGGTTAAGAACTAATGGCAGGCGAGCTGTTAGTTTGGCCTGTGTGGAGACTCTGGCCTTGGTGGAGGTCCCAGGTTCAACCCCCATAGACTCCATATAATTTTTAAACAAGAAACCAATAATGAAGTGCCATGTGGCAGCCCCTAGATGGGCCACATGGCACCTATCCCTTCGCTTCGAGCATGCCACATGTTGACCTTCAATTGGTCCACATAACCACTTTCCATGTGTTAGTGTGGTACCATTCTAGGTCAGCACCTCTGTCGAGTCAGCAATCCACATCACCCTACCACATGTCAGTATGGTCTGCACAGTCAGCTTGTATGGACTGTACAATCATCAAACTTTTACTTGTTTGGAAAATTTGATATAACATGATATCTCTCGCATATGATGTCCATTTGAACCCATTCAAGTTGTGTTGGGATCGTGAGGATGAGGCCTACACATGAGTCCATTTTCAAGCAATTTCGAGCACTTTGATTTTTGAGCATATTTTGATCCCATTGATCACTCTTCCCCATTGGGAAGCTTTTGGACCTTGAAAAGACTACTTTCAATATATCTGAAGATGAGGGTACATTTTCCTCACCTTTACAACCTCAATCCATTTTCATTTGCTTAGATTCGTGCCTTTAAGACCAACACAAAGGTATTCCACATTCCCTCGTTTTGATGTTCTCATCCTCCTGTCAAGGATTGTATCTTCATGCAATTCAGAAAGATATTATGGCAAGAAATCATCTATGGAAGGAATCTGAACATGCTCTCCTTTATCATCAATCAAAGGAGGCTCATACAATCTCAAATTCTCAACATTAACAACTGGATACATTTCCATATAAGGAGGAAAATCTAAACAGAAGGCATTGTTACCAATCTTTTCAAGAATCTTGAAAGGTCCATATCTAATTTGTTTCAATTTTTTAATTTCTACTTTAAGCCTCAGTTTGCTAATGTAAATCCAAACTTCATATCCAACTTGGAAACTGTGATCAAAATGATGCTTGTCATGTCTTTTTTTTTATTTGTCTTGGCTCTTTTCCAATTGTTCTTATACCATTTGATGCACCAACTGAATTTTTTTAATGAACTTATTTTCTCTATCAATGTCATAATGACCATCAATAGAAAAATCCTTCCCAAATATAAAATCTAAAGGATATTTTGGAAAATAACCAAAACATGCCTCAAATGGAGATGTTTGAGTCGAAAATTTCTTAGCTTGGTTGTAAGCATATTGAATGTAGTGTAGGTGCTCATCCCAAAGCTTAGGATGTTTGCTGCAATAACCACGATGGAGATGCACTATTTTTCTATTCACCACTTATGTTTGATCATCATTTTGTGGATGAAATGTTGTTCTCTTTTTCATATTGGTGTCCATGAGTGCCCATAAAGTTGACCAAAAGTTCCCAATAAATCGAGAATCTTGATCAGAAATAATGGATTTGGGTAACCCAAAATGTACCCAATCATGTTGAAAGAACATTTGTGTTGTTTTCTCAGCTGTAACCTGTTTCTTACAAGGCATCAAAATACACATTTTTCTGAAACGATTAACCACAACATAAAGATAATCATGATTCTTTTTAGACATAGGTAGACCTCCTACAATGTCCATGGAAATGCTTTCCCAAGGACGAGAAGGAACCAGAAGTGGAGTATACAATCCAAAATTTCTATTGCTAGGATTTCTTGTAGCACATAAAGAACACCCTCTTACATATCTTGAAACACTTTCATTCATTTTATGCCAATAACAATACCTTTGCAAATTAGCCATCATCTTGCCTACACCAAAGTGGACAACAATAAGAGAAGAATGTGCTTCCCTTACGATGTTGACTCTTTCACCCTGTGGAATACATAGCTTGCCAAGATGGTACAAAATCTTATCATGCACATGGTAATCCAATTCCTCAACTTGGTTAGAATGACACAAAGTTGCATAAACCTCATTAAAATCAGCATCTAAAGCATAATGTTCAACATAGCTCTCATCCATGGAAAAATTATTCTTAACAATAACTGTAGAACTAACAATAGGCCTAGAAATCATATCAAAAACTTTGTAATAAGTTCCTTTCTTATACCTGATAACTAAGTGGAATTGTTGTAGAAAACCCATCCATCTGAAGTGCCTTGTTTGTTGTAGCTTTGTTTGTGATTGTAATTATTGCAATTGTTGATGATCCATGTAAATGGTAATTTCTTTTCCCAACAAATAATGTTTCCATTTTTTCACACTTTGCACCAATGCATAAAACTCCTTATCATAAGTAGGATAGTTAATCACATCACCATTAAAAGTTTCATAATGAAAACAAATGGGCTTACCATGTTTCAATAAGACTACTTCCATTGCATAATTTATTGCATCTGTTTGGATCTCAAATGGTTGTATGAAATTAGGAAGTGCAAGAACTGGAGCTGAACTAATCTTCACCTGCAATGCATCAGAATCTTTTTGTTGCTTGTCTCACATTGGAAAACTTTCTTGATGCTTGTCACTACATGTAATGGAGTTTCAATTGAAGAGAAGTTAGCAATAAACTTTCTCCAATATTGGGTTGCTCCGAAAAATATTCCTACTCTGTCACATTGTTTGGCTTGGGCCAATCCAAAATGACTTTGACCTTGGAAGGATCAATTTTCAGTTCTCCTCCTCCAACAATATGTCCCAAGTAAACAAGTGAGGTCTTTTCAAACTCACATTTAAACATCTTCAAAAAAAAAAAATTCTTTCTTCAAGACATCCAAAACCTGTTTTACATCCATAACATGCTCTTCACAATATTTACTAAATATCACAATTTCATCCAATTAGAAAATCACAAAATCATCAAGAAAAGGCCTTAAAACATCATTCATGACTCTCATGAATGTAGCAGGAGCATTACAAAGCCCAAATGGCATTACCATCCATTCAAACAAACCTTGATTTGTTTTTAAAGTTGTCTTCCATGTTTCTCCTTCAACAATCCTAATTTGATGATATCAACTTCTCAAATCCAACTTAGTAAAATACTTAGCATCTTTCAATTGATCAAGGAAATAATAAATTCTAGGAAGAGGATAACTATTCATTACCATAATCTTGTTCAAGGCTCTGAAATATACACACACGCGCCATGTACCATATTTCTTTGGAACTAAAACAATTGGTGACCCACATGGTGATGTGCTTGGCATGATGACCTCTTTGTTAAGAAACTCTTGGATTTGTTTTTTAATTTCATCATTCTGGATGACTAAAATTCTATACATACCAATGTTTGGAACATGACAATCTTGTTTCAACTGTATCTCATGTTGGATACCCCTTTTTGGAGGCAATCCTTTTGGTTCCTGAAACATCTCATCATATTGGTTAACAACCTCATATAAATTAGATTTCATCTTTGCATCACAACCTTGGAAAGATTATTTTTCAACATTGTATTTGGGTTTGATCATCAAGAGGATAAATTTCTTACTAGCATTGACTAATCTCTTCGTTTGTCCAGCATTTACAAGTGACAAATTCAACTTTTTTGTATGTGCTCTAAAAATGTACTCAAATCCATTTTTAAACAAATGATACTTGTTCTCATGACAAAGAAAGATGGCTCTCCTATCATATAAATATGGTCTTCCCAACACAATACCACAAATATACAATGGAATAACATCAAGCTCTACCTCATCTATAAAGTTTGCAGTGATGGAAAATCTAAGCTTACACCTTCTTGTCACATGCAATTTGGAATTGTCACATATCCATCCTAGAGGGTATGGTTTAGGATGTGGTGTAGTTTCCAATTTTAATTTCTTGACAATGTATTCATATATGAGGTTTTCTTAAGATCCAGTATAAAAAAGAGTATCTATCTTGGTATGCCTTGAAATAAACCTTATGTGGAAAATCTTTATTCTTTATTTTCCATGTTAAGTTTCCTTGAGGCTACTACTACTACTTGAAGAACTAGTACTTGCAATAAAATCCTTACCTTGAAAACCCAAGGATGTAATTTTTGTTTCATCTCCCCAATCAAAACCTAAATCATGTTGTGTAGTTGCAGTAGTCTTTGGTTTCCCCTTATGGATAAACTTTTTGGGTCTCATTTTAAGATGAAGTTTCCAACAATGGTCTTAATCATGGCCATCTTTTGAACAATGTTTACATGAGAGTTTCTCTCCCTCTTTCTTTCCTGAAGCATTATTTCTTCCATTTCCTTTGAATTTCATCTTTCCCTTGTCTCCCTTAACAAAAGGCTTCTTTCTTCCCTCTTGAAGTTCATTTCTCCCTCTTGCTTCCAAATGAGTTTCCTGTACAAAAAAATTGTCTATATTTGTAGGGTTAAACATAAGTATTGTGTGCCTCAAGTAGCTATGCAATCCTCCAATGTATTTGAGTAAAATTTCTTGAGAAGATAAATCTATACCCAAAATCAAATCTCTTCTCCCAAATTGTTGAGTATAGCTTTGCAGACTTTTCCCTTTAGATTGTCTAAAAATTTTCCAATCCATAATAGTTTTTTGCATGTATGCTAATGGATAAAATTGTCTTTTAAGTGCAACAATAAAATCATTCCAAGAGGATCAAACTTTACCATGTTTCTTCATGTCCTCTTGAATGTTGGCTTCCCACCAAATGAGTGATTCACTTTGTTGGCACAGGGGTAAACCCAAAGTTCAATGCTACAACAGTGCACCAACAAAACCCTAACTATCGACCCTTTTAGCAACACCTGCAAAGCAGATGAAGTCTCACCCGAGATAGAGACAGGGGTGATTATAGGACTCAAGTGTCTGCAACCTTAGCTTAGACACAGATATGTGATTATAACCCTTTAATAAAACACTTACCACCTTCGGTTCCTTAATATACAATCGTTATCTACTTCACTGATAAAATAGAGCCTCATAGTATTCACATTAACCTATTGTATCCAAGAACTTATCATAGGTAAACATATCAGATTAAGCATTATGCACAACCATGTAGATATGATCTAGAATTCCCACATATAATAAGCACAAAGCAAGTAGATCTATCCAACTACATCAAATAACTTTAGCAAAAGAAGACATAAACTCATTAAGACGAGCACAAAGCACATAACACAATGTTTATGTGGTTCACCCCTCTCCTGGGGCTATGTCTACCAACTCTTTTTTCTTTATAGTCTTAGGTCAATCGATTACAAGCACAGAGCCTCAAAACCCTTAATCCATACAGGACATAAGATCTGCACAACTCACTAGATCCCTCTTCCTTGTGTTACAACACTAAGCCTCCTATCGTATCACACAAGGACTTGCACTCAGCTCTATAAGTCTTACAAAGAATGCACAAAGCCTTGATGACACAGATCCAACTCTTGGCACTTAGCCTACATCACATAGATATATCATCCACTACTTCTCTATATGGCCTAGAAATCTATATATACATACAAAATAGGCCTAAACATGGGTAAACGCATGGGCCGACATCCCCTTTCCGTTATATATTCCCAAAAACCCAAAAAGGGGCCCAAAAGGGGGTCGAGATACCGTGATCTCTGCTTCATCTTGCGCTCCTCCTTTGACAGCCTGTCAAAGTTCTAAAATAGGTCATCATGACCAAGAAATACCCAAAAATTGGTCAAGGGCCAACAGGCCCCCAACACTCACCTGTGACTCGTCCTAAGTCACTCTGGTCTGAGTAATTCTTCCTCAAACGCCTTGAGATTGGTTTGAGCTACTTTGACTTGTTGTTTTGTTGTGGCCTCTTGTTCAGTGAACTCTTGGATCACTACGTCATTCACTAGTCCTTCTAGGCATTGTTCGGTTGTGAGAATGACATCTTCTAGCTTTGTTCCTTGGCTTTCGACCTCTGTAAACAACATACATGCCTGATCTTGTGCAGGTTGAAGTCATTGAGTGACTTCCATCACTTTTATTTAAAGCATATGGATCTGTTGTTGAGTTGTATGATGTTCATGAGACATCTTCATTCTTTCTATAGTTGACAAGGCCTTCAGCTGCACCTATAGTGTATCTGTGTACTGCTTCGCTTCTTGGAGCTGCGACTCTAATGCCTGTAACTCAGGATTCTCAGTGAGGTTTTCATATGTTTGAACGCTCTGGTTACTCAGCTACTTGCACTCCAAGGCAAGAGCTATTAATCTGTCAACTGCACTGCGAGCAGTAGCTTCCCTTTGGTCTTGTACATCTTGAGGGGTCTCGGGCATAGTGCGGAGATCCAAGTCTACTATGTGCTGCTGGAGTTGTTAGATTACATCTTCGAGTTGTGCCACCTGCTGTGGAACTTGTTCTCCGACCTTTACTTCAATTACTGTCACAGAGCAAATTTTTATGTGAACCATTTTCTTAATTTTGAGTTTCTCTGTGAGAAACTGTTCCTTTTCTTTATGTAGCTGGTCTTTTTCTTCATCGAACCTCTCTTGTAGAGTAATATTCTTGTATTCAGAAGTACTACGCTGCTCTAGAATTTCTTTATGTGCTTGTTCCAAAGCCTGGGTGGCTTGCATTCTCTCCTCCTATGCTCATTGAAGGAGAGCTTTGACTGTATCAACGATCTAGTGGAGTTGAGATGGCTCATCTCCTATTTCTGGTGTTCCTACTAATAGAGGCACAGAAGAAACTGTGCAGCTAGACTGTAGTGCATGCTGCACTTCTTGAAGTTCAACCTTGATCCGACTGAACACCTCCTCCTGCTTAGCTTCGTGCTTCTCTACTATCTCTAGCGAAGCATCGTTCAGTGTTGTGACGATGAAGTCGACATCGTCTGAAGTGAGGGTGGTCTCAAACTTAGTCCTGGTTGCTTTCGATTTCTTCCTTGAGGAGGGTTTCAGAGGGGAAACCTTCCTTTTCTTCAAGGGGTCCTCCTCGTCTCTAGGTGGTGTAACCTCACCTTTCTTCTATTTGAATTATGCACCATCTATCTCTTCTTCATCACCTCCTTGCTCAGGTGAGATATAAGCAGTCTTTGTCGAGGTACTATGGACATCTTGGGTTTCTTCATTTTACTTGGTCTTGTTCGGTCCAGGTGTATCATGCACTGCTTCTAGACTGTCGATATCAAATAGCTCTGTGGGGTTCACTAGAACAAGGAGGTCCACTGACCGTTCCTTGGTAATCTCTTTTAAGTCTTCCTCTATGATCTTGTAGTATGAATGCAACTGTTGTTTATGCTCATCAACGCGTGCTCTGATATAGATGAAATGGAGGTCCGCATTGAATTTCATCAAGGGTCTAAACCTATGGAGTGTGTTCGGGGTTATATGAGGCTCAGACTGGATAACATTCTTCAACTGGATGTAATAAGTGTGGAAGACGGAATTTGATTTCCACTTCTTGTTCATTTTGTTGGAGTACCACAACGTACTGAACTTCACAGCCAATGGTTCAAAGGGCTCGATGTCTGGGAAGGTTGCACCTTCTAGCATCTCCCATGTGATGAATGCAATTAAGATGAGAATCCAACTGAAGTGGAACTCATATCCTTGGTATTGTGCTCCCCTATAGTCCAGTTCTAACTGGTTCACCAAGTACTTCTCCCAATTCATGTGTAGGCCCTCTGTGCACTTCCCTGCAAGGTCGACTACAAATCCAGTTACTTGGGTGGGTCAGTTCTTGTGAACTAATTTCCCTTCAATCAATTGATAGGCTAGGCACACTGCGCCACTCTAGATAGAGGCTACCTTGTAGCCTCATGTTCCCTTATCTACATCTCCATAAGTTTTCTTTATATTATGGGTGAGAGCACGATCCATAGTCTTTCCGGGGTAGAAATCCTATGGGTCGTGGCCTTGCATGCTTAGCCCTGTGATCCAATTGATCAATGTCGGATCCACTTTGATGCAGTGGTTCAACTACAAATAAACTCCATGATAGCAAGACAATAGTAATTTGAGGCATGCATTCACCTCTTGGTGTCGCCTGAAGTGCATAATCTTCATAACGTTCATTAGGGTGGACTTCGCGAGGTTTTAGGTCCATGAATGAGGGGTAATATTTGAGTTATTTCCTTTTGTTCTTGTCAGATACTTATGTGGGGTGAGCATACTGTAAACCTTCCTATTGCCAAGGTTGAAGTCACTAAAATTCAACACTGTGAGATTATTCTGGTTAGAACGAACTGCGCGCACCTCTTTTGGAAGGTACGTAGTGACCAACGGGTATTCAAAGTCTCTGGTCACACTGTCTCGGTTTATTGCACCTCTCAGAGGTGGTAGATAGGCAAGTAGGATGCTCGGAATCATCTTAGAATTTGCTAAGTGATCCTTGTGCTTAGTTCACCTTTCACAAGATGATCCAGCTCTATGGGCAGTGGATGGAGAGGTTGACAATCCTCTCATAAACGATGCTTGTATACCTGTAGACACTCCTCTTTTCAAAATGACTCTCTCTATCATTAAGTCGAGAGAACTTTTGTCATTGATTATTCAACTGCGGTGAGCTCATCAGACATACGTGCTCATGATTAAAATTATCGGGGTCATGATGGACTTAAACACTGCACTAGAATAATAGCAAGGGCATAATGATCATTGTATGCAATTCATTTAGTCTACGAGCTTCAAATTCTCAGTTAGAAAAAGTGTTCTATGTCCATGACATGGAGGGATAAGTAGGAAACTCGACAACGGTTTGCGTGCAATGGGTATGAGCCCCTATTAACTCTTGTTCGATCCATTATGGCACAGTCCAATGGTCTTATGATGAACCTTTATTTCTTTTCTGTCCATTCGAAGAAAAAGTCAGACAGATATATCAACCCCAACAACTATATTTCTTCGCCATGGAAAAGTGCCATGTGTCGTTGTTCTGATATCTTGGAGAAGCTCCAATTCTACAAATTTTCTTTCTGCGAAGTTCCCTCTAGGATCTTCTATAACTTTCCAATCTTAGCCCTCTTCTTACTTAGCTTTCTATCCTTCTTTCCAGTGAGCTTTGTCTCGGTAGCCTCTTTTCCATTTTGATTCTTATCGTCTTTTAACATAGTCACTGCACGTTGTTGATATTCTTTCCTAGGATTCTAGGGTAACACATCTTATTTATATGGAGTAATTACTATAGTCTTATGTGGGTCTCCTAATGTTCTTACAGCTTCTACATCAATGTTTCTAGTGACAACTAGCTTCGATCTGTTCTCCTATTCTTTGTGCAATCCTTCTAGCCATGAAATCTTTTAAGTCTTGCTTCTTTTGCTTCGAGGATTCTTCTTCTTCCTTTCATCTGGCTTGAGCTCTGTCAATCCAAGGTTTTCCTATTAACATGGTAAATGGGGAGTTGTCTTCAATAAACTTAATAATCTCAAAATCTTCCTCTGTCGAAGTTCCATTAACGTTCATAGGTATCTGAGCGAGCTTCCCACATAAGATTACCAACTTTCCCTTGAATAGTAATATTCCTCCTAATGAAGGGATCGTAGTAGGCCTTCCTATAGCTTCCCAAGTTCTTTCTTTCATGATATTCACTTGTGTGTCCTCATCTAGAACACAATCAATGTCGAAGTCCCCTATTCTTGCTTCAAGGTACTCATTATCTTTAAAAATGTTTGATAGTCTAACATGTCGATGGTCATCCAAGGTGTCTTTCATTTGTAGTAATGCCTTCTCTGATTCCTTCTGGGGTTCTTCTATAGCCTTAGTTTCTAGATCTGGCTTAGGGTTTTCTTGTCTTATGTTCATACTTTCAAGCTTAGCAATCATTCTGGGGCAATCCAACACTTCATGGTTCATAGCCTTACAACAAAGACAACTAGGTCTTCTTCCAGGGCATTCCTTAGCAAGATGTCCTGGTCTTATGCAACTATAACATAGGTTCAATATTCTCTTTCTTTTAAATAATCCCCAACATCTCCTGTACTACACGCTAGGATCGTATGAGCTAACCTGCAACAATTTCTTTCTAGGATCCTGCATCCATTTTTTAGTCCAAACATCTTTTTTATGCATAGGTATAACATATATTTCATGATTCTTATCAGATCTATTTATATCAAACCTTCTTTCATCTATTAGTGCCCTAGTTTTTAAGGTAGGATATAATCTATCAATCATACATATATCCATACTCTAGAAACAAAAAATTTCACTTATCTTACTTTTACAGAGCACAAAGCTTTCAAATATAAAACTTTTTAACTATTCTTACCTTTATCAAAGCACGGAGCTTACAGATCTTACCTCTTTTAATTAGAAATTATTACTTTTACCTTTCTTAGAGTGTCAAGCGTTCAGATCTTGCTTCTTTCCTTCAAATATGATCTTCTTTTCTTCATATTAGGCGTATTTCTGACCTTCTTTCTTTAGATCGGTCTTCTTTATTTCAGATCTGACCTTCTTTATTTAGCACAGAGCTTTATAAGCCAAGTAGAATATTGTGCACTAGGGAAATAGATCTATGCACAGAGATTTCATAGTTTAAGGATGGATCTTTGCACAAAACTTCTTCTTTCTCAGTTCGCAACAATTACAGTTTCAGGTCCAGACAACAAAACCATTTTTTGGCACAGGGGAATACCTAGAGTTCAATGCTACAACAACGCACCAAACAAACCCTAACTATCAACCCTTTCAGCAACACCTGTGAAGCAGATGAAGTCTCACCCGAGGTAGAGGCAAGGGTGGTTGCAGGACTCCAGTGTCTGCAACCTTAGTTGGGACAAAGATCTATGATTATAACCCTTTAAAAAATCACTTAGCACCTTTGGTTCCTTAATATACAATCATTATCTACTTCGCTGATAAAACAGAGCCTCGCAGTATTCACATTAACCTGTTGTATCCAAGAACTTAGCATAGGTAAATAGATCAGATTAAGCATTAAGAACAACCATGTAGATCATATCTAGCATTCCCACATATAATAAGCACAAAGCAAGTATATCTATCCAACTACATAAAAGAACTTTAGCAAAACAAGACATAAACGCATTAAGACAAGCACAAAGCATATAACACAGTGTTTACATGGTTCACCCCTCTCCTTGGGCTACATCCACCAACTCTTCTTCTTTATTGTCTTTGGTCAATCAATTACAAGCACAGATCCTCAAAACCCTTACTCCGCACATGACAGAAGATCCGTGTAGCTCTCTAGATCCCTCTTCCTTGCATTACATCACTAAGCCTCCTATCATATCTCACAGGGACTTGCACTCAGCTCTACAAGTCTTACACAGAATTCACAAAGCCTTGATCACACAAATCCAAATCTTGGAACTTAGCCTACATCACATAGATATATCATCCGCTACTTCTCTATATGACCTAGACATCTATATATACATAGAAAATAGGCCTAAACATGGGTAAACCCATGGGTTGACACCCCCTTCCTGTTACATGTTCCCAAAAACCCAAAAAGGGGGTCGAGATCCCGTGATATCCACTTCGTCTTGTGCTCCTCCTTCAACAAGCTGTCGAAGTTCCAAAATAGGTCACCATGAACAAGAAATTCCCAAAACTTTGTCAAGAGCCAACACACTTTCCAATATAAGAGAAACACGATTAATCTTAGTTTCATCATCTTTGATTCTTTGTATCCTAGAATACACTTCAATATGATGAATCCAATTATCCAATTTGTCAGAATTTACCTCTCCATTGTACATGGGAAATTCAAACTTAATATCAATCTTAAGAAAAGGAGTTTGTGGAGGAATTTTACCATGTTCTTTTGGAGAATTTGAAGGTGGTTGTGAAATGGTAGAAGAAGTGGAATATGGAGGTGAAGGGGGTGGAGAATCATTGTTCCCTCCATTTCCTTTTCGAGTTTTATCATCACTATCTTTATTAACCTTTGGAGGATTTGATCTTTCACCTTGCAACCTTACATTTCTTTCTTCAAATAAAACTTTCACCGTTTTTGTCATATCATAGAAATCTTTTCTAAAAGTTTCATCTTCTGAAGTAAGAGTTTCATGACTCTCCTCATGAGCCATACTTGGTGAATATCTCCTTGAATATTGAGGTGATTACGTATTTATCCTTTTTAAAAGTTGAGAACTTGGCTCTACAAGTTGACCTTCTCCTCTTGTGAGCTTCAACCTTGTAAGCATCAGAAAAACAAAACACTTGAAAACAATCAAACCTTCAAAAACCTATGCTCTAATACCAACTAGATTTGAAAACGAAAGGCTTGTGTCTCTTAAAAATTGCAAGTGTAATTTGTATGTGCTTGGGTAATAGGATCAAGTTACAAACACATAAAAATTAATGAGTTTTTACTTAATCATGAGCAACATAAACAAACATAATAACCATCAAAATAATCACATTATCACAAAAAAATGATAAAGGAGTTCACCCCTCTCTTGGGCTACATCTCCTTGTCCAACTTCCAATGGATCATTTTCATTAATGCTAAAAGTGTCAAAATCAGTTCTTTATAATGCTCATAATGAAAAATAGATAGCTTCAATGGCTCCAAAATGTCCAAAAACCCCTAGTTGGGATCTTCCTGCACCTGGTTTTGCCAAAAACTAAGTAGAAATCATTTCTTGGAAGTTTCCCCCAATATTTTGTTGTCTCTACTCACCAAAACACACCTGTGTGTGACTAACCTAGATCACGGGCATTTCTTGTGCCAAAAACCCAGCACCATGCCCATTCTGAAAATCATGGTGAATTTTCAAAGAGTTAGGAGGCATAAGCGCCTTTCTCGGTGAAGATGTCGGTCGCATGGTCCATGTGGTTGGGCGTCAACCTAAAAAGTAGCACCCGATTTCTAGTCCGTTGGAGTCTCTGCGCAAATGGTCATATGGAAAATGTCGATTCCAAGGGATAATCATTGGAAGTTACTCACACCTTTTGGACATGTGGCATAGCTCAAAGTGGTATGGTCATGTGGTCGTATGTGTAAATGAGGGCTGGGGCTAGGCCCCGACCCTTTCTCTACCCAGTTGAACCATTATGAAAATTTAAATACAATTTTAATACTATAGGGTTAATAACTAATGGAAGGTGGGATAGTATCCCAGCCTACGCAGAGACTCTAGCCTTGGTGGAGGTCCTGGGTTCAACCCTCGTGAAATCCATATAATTTTCAAACAAGAAACCAATAACGAGGTGCCATGTGGTGGCTGTTAAGAACCAAACATCAATATAGCATGGAAAAACCTCAGGAAAAGTACTCAACACCTTGAAACAGAGATAATTTCAGATAATA
>CBVK0100190956.1:0-16941 GCA_900067695.1 Picea abies | reverse complement strand
GGTTAGGTTAGAGAATAAACTCTATGATCTCTACTTTAATCCATCTAATATTTTGATCATAGCTTCAACATGCAACACTAATCAAAATAATGTCATAACAAATATATGCATATTAGAATAATCAAACCTAAGTTGCATTATTCTTCTAAATGTGTTGGATCTTGAGATCCTTCTAGATCTATGGCAAGAGATCCCTTCTCCTGCAAATACTCTTTAAAGTTTAACCATTTAAACATATGTGATTACATACCTCTGATAGAATTTGTAGGTAGTGGCACCATCTGGCAGCAATGGTAATCATTACCAACTCTTGAAAATTTCAAGGGTGACTGAAACTGGTACTATGGTGGATACTTCAACTGGTACTGCAACTACAATTGATACTGCAACTGGTTTTGAGTCTGCAACTACAACTTTAACTTAGGTTTTTATGAGAAAACTGTAATTTTTCAAACTTTGAATTTTGAAATTCTGATCCAGGGGATAGATGCGCTAAGATGATGCGAGTAAGTTGGTGCAGTCAAATTTCTGAAAATCCAAATTTTACCCTTCCAAACTTGATCTACGGATTTCTGGACTGGTGTTTCTGGTTTTCTGGTGCCTCTGGTACTCGGGTAATTTTGGTACTTCTGATACTCTGGTTTTCTGGTACTTCTGGTACTTTGTGAAACTAGAGTTTCACTTTCAGAGAGATCTAGCCACTGAAAAGTTGAGATGAGGATGCCAAAGTGATCCTTGATGGAGGGACCACTTTTCTACATGGTTTTAAGGTTGAAACACCTCACCAACAAAAAGCCCTAATTTGCATGTATGAAAACAATGACGTTTTTCACTTTCTCTTGTGAAAGATGTTATCTTCAGCTTAGCTCTAATACCATGTTAATGTTTAAGATATTATTTGAGTTCTTTTCATTTCAATAGATAATAATAGCATAATATAGGATCACTGATAAATACACAATCACAAGAGACACATCATTTATCCTGGGAAACCCTCATGGGGAAAAAAACCTAGCAAAAATTCCTTATTCTAGATAGCCAATCCAATGCCAAGAGATAACTCAAACAAGTATAGAAATTCCTCTCCCAAAGATGTGCCTCTCTCTCTCTCTCTCTCTTCTTCAACTGTAGCTCCGAAATTGTCTCTCAAATTAACAAGTGAGTGTGTGTCTAAGTGAGGTGATAGCCTCCTTATTTATACAAGTTTGGCATGTGTGGAAGTGTCTCTTCACTAGCAGGTTCGACTTCTCAATCTTGGTGGTTATAACCACCTTTAATATATTCTAGGGCCGACTTCTTATTCTGCCTATTACAATTACATTTTGACCAATCCACAAAAGGGGATTTCATCCTTTACAATAACCGACACGATCAATCCGCAATGGGGATTGATCCAATGAATAATATATCAGATAATAATTAGAGTACACTTTGTAGTTACATTATTTCAACACATCTATAGGATAACTATCATTTGATTCTACACAAAGTACCTCTAGATCATCTTCTTCACTTGTAGAGAAACATTCAACATGGACTTTGTAATTCCCCTTCCACTTTTTAAAGTCTCGTGAATTATTTCTTTCGTCTCTTCCTCTATCATTTTGTATTAGTTTTCTTTGAATATATTCTCAACTATAGTAAAACTTGGCAAGCCCATCTCGCCCATCTGGATCAAGTTCCCCATCTACTATCTAAGAACAAACCATTTCTCAAGCAGTATAAATGTTCTTTTGGAGCCTCTGAAGTTGAGTACCTAGTTCATATTGTTGAAAAGGATGGTGTATGAGTGGATCCTAATAAAATTGAAGCTATGAAGGATTGAAATCACCCAAGAAATCTTAAAATATTTCATGGTTTCCTCGGTCTAATGGGATATTATAGTAAGTTTGTTCATAATTTGGAATAATGAATATCTTCATTATAAAGGTCACTTTTTTTTAATAAAACAATTGAACCTTAAATCCATGGTTCTCTCTAAGTTTCATGCTTCACCCAAAGTGGGGCATTCAACATTTACCAAATCTTATGAATGGGTTAAACTTTCTTTTTTCTAGGATGGTATGAAATAGGAAATCCACACCTTTGTTGTTGAATGTGATACATGTTAATGCAATAAGGGAGAAACAATCAAAGCTCCATGCACCCTCCAACCACTCCAGATTCCATCTTCTATTTGGAGGGATATTTCTATGGATTTCATTGTTGTCTTACCTAAATTGTGAAATAAGTCTCTCTTCATGGTGGTAGGTGATTGTCTTTCCAAATATGCTCATTTATCTTCTCTTCAACACCCATTCACTTCATCCATAGCGACTCAATTTTTTTATGGCTAATATATACAAAATCCATGGCATGCCTCATTCTATTATCTCTTACTGTGACCCAACTTTCACTGGTAATTTTTGGAAATAATTGTTCAGGATCTAGTGAACCCAATTGCATCTCAGCACCATCTATCATCCCTAGACTGATGGAAACACTGAAGTTGTCAAAGAGTGTTTGGAAAAATATTTGCGGTGTTTTGTGTCTGATAGAAAAAATAAATGGGATCAGTGGTTAATGTTGATTATTTGTGTTGGTTTTCATTGATTTCAACCCTTGAAGAAAGTCTGGTAGCGAATTCTAGTAGCACAAAGGTTTGTGTAATGGAACCAAGTTTGTTTCATTTATAATGGTATGAGTTTTAATGTATTTGAAGGTAAGACTATTCTTGATGTATATTACATGTCATTCCATTTCTAGTGGTATGTGGAACATCACATAACTCCTCATGGTTAAATATTTCTAGCCATGTGAAGTTGGAGAACCCTCATGAGTCATCTAGAAGCCTCAAAAGGTCAAAGTAGTCAAAGTGGTTGCAAAGAAGAAATTTTTTAAATAATAAAGTGAAGTGGTGAGTGTACTATAAGTCAAAGTGGATACAAAATAAATTATTTAAATAATAAAGTTTATGGAGAAATTACTAAGTGGAGAAGTGGTTAGAAGTGAGTTAGCCCTAAAATAAGGAAAGTGGTTTAAGAGATTTTAGAAGGTAAATAATAAAGTGAAGTGATGAGTGTAATATAAGTCAAAGTGGATACAAAATAAATTATTTAAATAATAAATTTAATGGAGAAATTACTAAGTGGACAAGTGGTTAGAAGTGGGTTAACCCTAATAAGGAAAGTGGGTTAAGATGGTTAAAAGGTAACCCCTTGAGGAAGTTGCATGAAAGTATAAATAAGAGGCAAGGCTCTCTCATTTTAATTACACTTGAGCATATTGAATATCTAGAAGTGACTGAGATAACCAAAGTATATCTAATCTGAATTTCAGAGGGAAGGTGAGGTAAATAACGCTTAAATTCAAGGGAGGATAAATTGTTTTTATGATGCTTTCTAAGGTATGTTATTTACGGGTCATCTCACCATTTTCGCAATAATTGTTTTTCTAGAATGATTCAGACCATGAAATTGGGAGTTCATTCAGAAAATATACCCAAGTAGTGGTGATAAAAATTTAATATTTTGGGTCGTTGTATTTTTTGAGTTACACTTCGTGGAAAATAGGGTTTGTGGCTAGTCTTGAAACTAGTCTAAAAGAGGTGTTTCGGGTAAAAATGTCATAACTTCTTCAAAATAGATAAAAATTCTGTAAGACAAAATTTATTGGTTAGAATACATTTTGTATCATTCTTTGTACCATTTTCATATCCATCTAACAAATATTCCATGCAGGGAACGCTCTACAAGTTCTCTCTATAGAATAAGCCATAATTCAACAAGGTATGCCATTTTTTCTAGAACTCCTTTTCTGAGAGGTTCCAAGTAGTGAAACCTGAGGAATTGCATAAAATACATTGAAGAAAATTGTGTACTATTTTTAGATATTTATTCATTACAAGTACATAGTTATGATTATTTCAAGTTAGGGTTGTTGACTAATCCAAAATTAGTCACGTGAGACTAAAATAAAGTTTGATGAAAATACTAGTCTCTTGTTGTTAAAGTTAACGAAGGTTTGCAAGTATGTGATCATATACATCAGGTCTATTACAGATTTACAAAACATATTTGGATGATGAAATTGATGAGGGATTTTGGTTGAGGTGCATATTTGGTACATGGTTGAGACAAGTAGTTGATGAGTTGGCACATACATGAGGTTTATAGTTGATGATGTTGGTACATCTTTATGAGTCATAGTTTATGTGTATTTTATTCATGATTAGTACATATTTGGTGCATGGTGTATGCACTCATTGATGGTATAGGTTGAGGTACATTTTGGTGCATGGCTAATGCACTTGTTTATAGTACAGGTTGATTAAAGGTTGTTTGGACAGTTTATTGTGACAAGTTATGTGTACAGGTTTGGTGTATGGTTGATGCATTTTTTTATGGTACAGGTTGAGGTATAGGTTGATGTATGGTACATGTTGGCACAAGTTATTGGTACATGTTACAAGTTGATTACAGGTTGATTGGTACAGGTTTGCATCAATATATCTCATAGTGATACTGTGACAGTGGTTCCATCATTATACTTCTACATCAGGGTGCTTGTATAGGGAAAGGACATGTGGTTGTAACCACCTTCCGGTTGTAGCTGGAGAACATAGGGGGTTGTAGCCTCCTTCTAGTTGTATATAGAGAATTAGGGAGTTGGAGCTTCCCTCGGGTTGTAGCCTAAAAAACTAGGGGGTTGTAGCCTCTTTTTGGTTGTAGCCAGAGAATTAGGGAGTTGGAACTTCCCTCAGGTTATAGCCTGAGAAACTAGGGGGTCGGAGCCTCCTTCCAGTTGCAACTGGAAAAAAAAAGGAATTTGGTGATTCCAATGAATGTAATTCTTAAAGACACATAAGAAAAAGAATTATGTGGTTTTATCCCACTTTGGGTTTCCACATAAAAACATTGTGTATTGTGTATGTGTATGATTTCTCATTTGTTCATTGTTTATTTACTCTGTATCTATTGGATGATTATGTTACATTGATTTAACACTCGAATTTTATGGTTATAAAGGATTAAATTGCTCTATTATTGATTCACCCCCCTCTCAGTAATCCAACAATTACCCCTAGCTAAATGGTGGTACAACGCATCTTATTACCATACTAACACTCACATGAATCCCTTTGAATAAATCTATGTGAAAAATACATCATCGGTTCTCTCATACATGCCAAGTGTCTCCAAGGTTCATGAGGTTGAAAACAATCATACCATCCGAGTGGCCATTCTCTATACCCTCAAAGAAAATTTAGTCTTGGATCAAAATCACAAGAAGAAATAGACATATCAGGGTTGTTCTGAATGTCAATTCTCTGAAGGGGACCAAGTGTTTATTCATTTGCTACCTCATAAGAAGACTTCACTCAATGTTGAACATTGTGTTAGAGAAAACTTTGCCTCACCCTATATGAAATATTGCAGAGAGGGCCTTACTCCATTTCCCTATGCAGACTCACTTCCCTGATTGATAAATCCAAAGACAAAAATATAAAGTTTTTCCACTTGTACACATCTTGCACCCTATACAACAAGCGTATACATAGGCTGCTCCACTACAGCCCACGTACATTGGGATTTGTGACAGAAAAACACAATTAAATGTCGGGTTTCCATGTCATGAAAGGAGATCTCTGATCCTTGGCCTTCCATATACTAGAAACGTTCTAAATCGTCCCTTCAGTTTCATTTTGAAGGCTATAAATAAGCCAATTCTGAGCTATGGAAAAGGAGAGAGAATTCAACTTTGAGAGCAAGGTTACTCTGGAGAAATTATTACTTCATATTGAGTTTGCATCCCTTTTTCCTTTAAGTCTAAAAACATTGTTAATCCCCCAAGCTCTTCCCTTATTGATGGACAACCTCTTTGTCTCCCTTATATGAGCTTACCTTTGGTGGAAGATTGAAGTGGTGGAAGCCCAACTAGAAGGAACTTGGTTTATTGGTTCCAAACCGTGCCGACGCGAAAGTCTGTAATGTTTTCACTTCTGTTGATCATTTAATAATAGAAATACTCCTTTATCGTTCAAACGATATCTTGCAAATATATGAGTTATTATCCATGGGAATGTTTGTTTTGTATATTAATGGATTATGCTATCTAATGTGCCAACCGTTTATATTATTACTATATGCTTGCTTTGCTTGTTTGTTGATAACTTGTTGTAGGTATAAAGATTTGGGTCAAAGTGTTCAACGGTGGACATCATCAAACATCTGGATGAGGTAGGTCTATTTCTTATCTCACTTGCACATTGGTTTATATAGCATGTTTATGGGGAAGATTTTATTTCTATAGTCATACCTGTCTTTTGTGGTTCACCCTGGCCATAGAGAGATTTTCCTCGTAACAGAATTGGCGACCATACTGGGGATGAATCTTCTTTCTTAGGGTTTGAATCACTTTTCTCCTTAGATTTCTCTCGTTTCTATTGTGGTTCTTGTCGTAACATTGTTTGACAGTTGTTGTTCACTATGGGTCTGTGTTTTTAGTATTTCTCCCTTGCCTGGCCTTGTTTCAAATCATATACATGCCTTTTTCCTTAACAATCACATATACACGCTCTATTTTCCCAAACAGTCGCGTACACCAATTTTCCTTGCCTGTTTGATTGGTCTGGTGTTTGTTGGGTGGGATTTGATGCTTGTTGAGCCTTCTTAGGTCTCTGTAGTGCCTGTTAAGTGCCTATGGGATGACAGGAAACCCTCCTTTGGTTGAATTTATGGGTGAAGTCTTTCTCTTCATATTTTCATTTTTATTGTCCTTGTACATCGGGCTGGTTATTTCGTTGCTTGATATTTTATACACAGTAGGGATATAAATAAACTAATTTTTTCAGTCCATGCATTTTTCAGTTTCGATATATTGAAAATACAAAATAATAGGCATTTTTATCTTTGAATCTCTATTATTATCTTAGTGCATATAGTGAAAGATTACATCGTTACTTCAGAATTGCAGATTTGAATTTGAAAATTGCATTGTTTTTTAGGAGCATATCATTCATCAAAAGTTAAAGTTAGGACTTTGCATTACTTGCATATTTACTTTTCTTGCAAAGTCATAATGCCATGAGTTTCATTACCATACCTTTTTGAGTAATAACAGCTATAAAATCAACGTTATAATTTAAAATTTATTAGTAACGATTTTATTTTCTAAGGTGCACAAACTAGCCTAGGATTTAGTGCCTTGGAATAGGATTTTGTGAGTTAACTTCTCCAAGGAAATTAAATCAACATATGTGTCTAATTAAGGGAGTGGAGAAATCCATTGTATAATTGATAAGATCAGGAGGCTCTGCTCACACCAGATTTAATCAAGAGGTCACACGAAGTTGGTTGAAGGGATATCCCCCCGATACCTTCCTAGCATCAGAGATATTTCTGGGAATCTATTTGTATCTGGGGATTTTGTTAGTGCCTTTACCTCCATGAGAGGTGGTTCTTTCAAAGGTTTTAGGCTTTGTTACCCTACCCATATGGTGGACCTGACTTACGACTACTTACTTGTGAATCGATTATACAGTGGTTTATTAGTTGCTTGACTTAGGTGCTTCATAGGTTACTTACAGAGGTTATTCTGCAGGTACCCTGGATTAGATAAGGGTCAGACAACACACAAACTTTATGGAGGATTACCTCTTTAGGAGGATCTGACCGACTATTTGTTAATCCCATGAGGGCCCTTATAACTTATTATGTTACCTCTGATCTTTAGCAGGGAGTCTCAAGCCCCTCTTTGGCGGGACATACCTTCTTTAGGGAGGGAGGCCACTCAGCCACTTTACCCCGTTTGCATGCATATTGGTCATTTGAATTTTGGTGTGCTATTTGCTTACTAGTTGTCCTTAGGATATATTTTTTATCTTTAAAGTCTTAATTCATCATGCAATTAGACCAGCCTCCCCATCGGTCCTGTCGCTTGTTACAATTACCACCAGATATTGTGTCCTTGCCTTCTAAAAGGCATAGAGTTATTATACATGGTACACACATGTCCACTATTCATACTTGTGATTCTACAAAGATGACTACTGAATCTAGTCTTCAGAATTCTGGGAGTCCTTCGACTCCCATACCCACTATAGTTGACTCTTGCAACCTCTATGGTCATAGTGTCGGAGGTACCTATCATTACTATGGTTCATCCTATAGTTAATTCTCAAGCTACCACCTCAAACCCTTTTGGGTCTCTTGGCCACTCACCGGGCTACAATGTTTAGTCCATCCCTATGGATTCTAGTCCATTTTCTTATGGTATGCCTAACTTCACTTCGCAGTTTTCGAACTCCATCCCAGCTATTGGCCCTAACGCTATCATTGGGATTGGGGGAAGTACACCTCCCTACATTCCTTTTTCATTTGGTGGATATCAAATGATTCCTAATATGGGGGGTATCCTTTCTTTTAACCCTGGGTCCAATCCTCCTACTTCTGGGTGGAATAGTCAACCTGGCGAACAAGGTTTGGCTCAAGTTTCGTCATAAAACCCTACCTCCTCAACATAGATTCTGACCAATACTTTTGGCATGACGAATCCACCTCTATCCTCCATTTTCCAACCTGGGGGAGGTTAGTTTGACACTTTGGGCAACCCCCAACCCGGATCCAATCTAGCTAGGGGCAATTTCTATAACCCTCAATAGAGAATTCTTGTTTGAATGATGCCCAACCAACCTTACATGAATCATCTTGGAGGAGGGCCTTATAATTTTAGACAGGGACATGGTGTTTACCATAACCCTAGATGTTCTCCAAACCCGCAATGACAATCTTTCCCAGGCGGTTGGGGCCAGATATCACAACCCTAGCTCCCTTTTCTGGTCACACTTAATATGCCAGATTTGGCTAAGTTAATGAATGAACCTGTGAGTAAAGATCTTGCATGGCCCTCGGTCCCCACCAAACTTCCTTCGGACTTACCGAAGTTCGAGGGTAAGAATTGAGATGATCCTGGTGATCATGTCACTACCTTTCACCTTTGGTGCTCATCAAACTCCCTTAATGATGATTCTATTCATTTGATATTATTTCAATGCATGCTCATCAGAGTTGCTATGAAATGGTATATTGAGCTACCCAAGGGGGAATATGGGACTTTTAGTCAGTTGGAAATGGTTTTTCTTAACCACTTCCAGTTTCCCATTCATTAATATGTAGGCTTAGAATTTTTGTCAACTTTACGCCAGGACACCGCCACTCATATCTCGGACCATATCCAGGAGTGGTGTACATAGAAGAGGTTGATGAAGACCCCTATACCCCCGACCTTTATTTTAGAATCATTTCTTAAGTCTTTTCACCCTCCTATCTCTAAGGACGTTGCTACTTCTGGGGTTACCACTAAAGAAGAAGAAATCTTTAAGGCCCAAAATTTAGATTTGATATATGCTCAGTTTGGGATGTTATACCACCTTCTTCCTGAAGCACCACAGTCTACTTAAGACCCTAGGAAAAATATTGAACCTCATGCCGATGGAATTGTACGTTCTGCCAATGTAAATTTCGTAGACTCGGTGACAAACCAGTTGAAAGAGTTGTCTTTAAGCAAGTCTACAGGAGGACTAGCCTTGTTTGTGTCTTCCAATCCCACTCAATCGATGGATGTACACTCTGTGCAATCGTCGGCCAATCCAAATGGTAACCAGCAACCAGGAGAGACTAAGAAGAAAGGACACAATAACCCTAAGGGTGGGAAACATGGTAATAAACCCAAGGACAATAATAATAATGAGAATACAGGTAGTAATGCTGGAGAGGGAAAACGAGAAAGATGTAAAGTGAAGTTTCCCTATAAGATTTACACAGATGATCACCTTACCCATTTGTGCCCCAAACTTGTAGAAGTTGTGAGGCTATTAGCTCGAACTCCCGTCGTGATAAAGAATCCATTCCCACATAATAAACACTTAGCCTCGAGCTCCTCAAACAATGGAAATGTGGCTGGTGGAGATCAAAACCAATAGTCGCAAGATGATGACCGTTTATGTATCAATATGGTCGATGCAAAAATAGATGTAGCCACTCGATATCGAGACTATATTTCTAAACAAACTAATCCTAGTCTAGAATCTCCTCCTCCTCCTTTAGAGACTTCTTTACAGATTGATAAACCAGATCCGTTGCCTTGTATTTTGAAGGAGTACTTAAGAGCTCTACCAATAATCCAAATGCTAGAGCCGCCCAAAACTACTCTATCATTGAGGACCTGGGTCAAACCCCTTGTGAAATGTCAGCTTTGGAGGTACTCCAGATGTGTCCTTCATAGAGGAATGCCTTACTCTCTTCTTTAGCAGCTCTAGAACCCAATGGTTCAAAATTTATCAAGTTTGACATCACAGATGTTAAGCCTCACTTGCCTTACCATGTGTCTTTCCAAATCCACTTGGAGTACTCAAAGTATATCATCAAATATGTGGTTGTTGATGAAGGCACTACTACTTGTGTGATGTCCCTAGCTTGTTGGAAAGATATCAGTTCTCCGAGTCTTTCCAAGTCATCAAACATGTTGACTACTTTTGATGGTCATTCCTTCCACCCTCACGGTATTCTCCCTGCCTTTCTGGTCCAATTAGGTGGGAAGATGGTAGAGGTGGAAGTAGAGGTAGTTGATGCACCTCTTGATTATAACTTGTTACTAGGTTGCAATTGGACTTATGCCATGATCGACGTCGTGTTGTCTGTATTTTGTACTCTTTTTTTTCCTCATGAAGGGAAGATCGGGATGATCAATCAGTTATCCTTTGCGTACTCTAGTCCAAATGCATCTCTTGGACCATCGATCCCTGTGATCGACAATTCTCAGCAACCAACTAAGCATATCAGTGTCGGAATGTATTCTTCCCTTATGGGTACTTTTGACTTCTCAACATGGAACTATCACGTATATTCCATGTCCAGTAATCCCGTTTTGATCGGGAGGTCCATTCCTTTTCTCACTTCCTATTTTAGTGATCCATGGACCCTACCTTCCTTGACTTTTTCTTGTGAGGGTCAGCCACATACTGGAACTATATCACCAACCTCTATTAGTCATGTTGTAGATGGGTCAACAACCTCTACTAATCATGTTGAAGACCAGTAACCAACTGCTGCAAGTCATGCTTGGGGCACAAGTCTAGTCATCACTAGTCACACTACACATACATCACCAACCTCTGCTAGTCATGTTGTGGATTCATCACTAACCTCTGCCAGTCATGTTGGGGATTCACTACTAGCCTTTGTTAGTCATGTTGGGAGCATGTCACCAACCACTGCAAGTCATTTTGGGGGCATTCATACGATTGAGAAACCTGTATATGTAAGACATAAGCCCAAGTTCCTTTGTAGGATTTTTAAAGGAGATCACCTTACTTTTTTGTGCCCTGCTACTGTTGTAGTGCAAGAAGCGTGGTCCTTTTCTGGGGGCCCTTTGGGTTTTGAATCCTCTTTGTCTTCCCAACCTTATTTGGTTGATACAACATTCACGCTAATGCAATCTTTAGCTCAAACCCCTCCCCCTTAAGGGCATGATGCATCTCTTGACCTTGTTGTCTCGCATCCTATTCAACCAATAGTTGAAGAAGTGGTAGTGTCGATGCAATATCTGGTCGATCCCACTCTTCTCTTGGAGAGTGACAAGCCTAAGAAAGTGACATTTTCGATGCAATCTTCGATCAATCCCACTCTTCTTTTGGAGAGTGATGATTCCTTCTACCATGTCCTTAGCATTTCTAGTTATGTACCTTCTTCACTAGGGAGCATTCCACTCTCTTTGAGTATGGTCTGTCCAAGTCCTAGGATGGTTTCCTTTGATTGGAATGATCTTGTAGGGCCTTGAATTCCTTCATCTACACCCTTATAGATAAGGGGCATTCTTTTATATATTGTATATGAGGTAACCTCTACAAGTATTTTATCCTCCTCGACTTGGAAAGCTTTGGGTTTTCCCAAGATTGTGTCAGCTCTTCGTAAGTCATTGAACTTTCATAGAAATCCTACATGGGAGCCTTGGCCTCCCCCATTACACGCTACCTAGAATAGCATCAATGAGTCTAATTTAATCTCTTTTTTGAATCATCTAAAAACCAAAAATATTGTCGAGTGATTTGTCCCTTTCACACTCATTAAATTGGACTTGAAAGGTCATGAGTCTTAGTTAAACTCTTTTCCAACTCATTTCAAAAAGCGAAAATATTGCCGAGTGATTTGTCCCTTTCAGATTCATTATATTAGAATTGAAAGGTCATGAGTCTTAGTTAAGCTCTTTTCCAACTCGTTATCAAAAAGTGAAAATATCGCCGAGTGAACTTGTCTTTTTCACACTCGTAAATTGGTCTTGAAAAGATGTCTATTTGGCACAAGTGTACCAATTTTTCACACAAAGTAGAATGAAAGACATAAAAAACGACATTTTTTGGAGTCAAGTTGTGATTGCATTTCATGCCCTTGCTTGAAGTATTGAGCCTATAGCCGATTCTCTCTTTGCATTATAAACCATTTGCCTCAAAAGTTTTTCATCCTCAACCAAGAAGAGCCTTGTTTATATCCTTCACAATTTGACACCCTATACCTAGGAGGAAACATTCCCCTGAGTGTCCATCTCCACCATGCATTTCCCTGCATTGAGCATAGGTACTTTCCACTATTGGAACTAGTTTTTCTTACTTACGACACTCGTTTCCTCCTTTGTATCGTATAATTCATTTGTCTATGAAAAAAAAAAAAATACAGGTGGGAAGGGAGTATTATCTTATATCGACAGCAGTCGTGTCACCTTTGAACAGAGCACAAAATTATTTGAGCCCATTCATCATCATAATTTTGGGGTTATCATGGCCTTAGGAAGTTGAGCTCATTACATAGTATTCTCTTCCAACTGGTTACTCTTCCAATCCCTATAGAGAATTTCATCGATGCCTCTTGCATCTCATGGTTTCATCATCAGTTCTATGCTACCGGAGTCCTTCACATGCCTCATGCTCTTGTTCAAAGGAATTCTACCAACCTGTTTCAGTCACTCCTATGAACTCTTGACTTTGCATGTCAGTCATACCCTCAGTTTGTCTTAGAATCACATGATATTGTAGTCCTATCATGCACCCTGGCCCTACTTTCATCATTGGTAGGTAACCTTGAACCCAGCAGTTGACATTTCATCATTGTTTGTTGACTGGGTGGTGTCCCTTGTGTTCGACGAAAATACATCTATTCACACATTGGGATTCATGCAATGTCTTAGATGTCATTATTCTTATTGGTGGTTTCCTCGCCTTTGTCAGTAGTTTTCGTCATTGGATTCTATTTAGAGGGTCTTTCTCATGTACCGCTTGCACTTGGCACATGCGAAAGACACACAGGGTCATTGGTTTGTGAACTTTTTCTTCATCTGATTTCCACCAAATCATGAATCTCCTGCTTTGTACCTCATGATGATTGATGAGAGATGCCTTAATTCTCTCCTTTCAGTGAGTCTCTTTCCATCGACATCAACCCATTTATTCTAGAAATGAGGCCTAGAGTCTTATGAGTACCTTGAGGCTTGCGGTCATTAGTGGTAGGATCTCTCTCCATCAACACTTGGGAATACATCAATGTCTCTTGATCGATGGATTCTTTAGGTGCTCAACACCGAATCCTCTATTCACACTTGTAAGAATGTACTCAGTGCCTTGATATCTACTTTCATTATCGGTAGGATGTCTCGCATTTGTTAACAGTATACCTCAATGACTGGTAATCAAACAATGTCTCATTGTGTTCGACCTCAACTCCTTTATTCACATGATGTAGACTTGCACCTTCGGTGGATTGTGTAGAAGACTTGAAGACATCACTATGTGGTCGCAGCTTTCTTGAGTTGCTTCTTCCCTTTCGTTGGACCAGTACCTATATGACTTCAATGATCATGAGAGATCAGATTGTAATCCATGGTATACATATATCCTCAACTTGGTTTTCTGAGACTGGTTCTACTGGGCCTTGTTCGTGACTATGACATCTTTTGGCATGTAACCGCATTTGTATTTCCTATTCATGGCCACGAACAATTGTTTGGTATATTTTCACATGGATATGGATATGCAGTGTATTTTTTGCAGCCATGTATGCAAAGTCAATACAGAATGTAATGAGAAATTGAGTTCATCCACCTGGTTCTCTACCACTCCATTTCTGGTTTGTTTATAATTTATTTCAGCCATCGCAGATACTCCTCTGACCTCACACATTAGGGGGGCATCTATTAGAGAAAGATTTTCCTCACCCTATGCAATCTTACAGAGAGGGCCTTACTCCATTTCCCTATGTAGACTCACTTTCCCTAGTTGATAAATCCAGAGACAAAAATATAAATTTTTTCCATGTATACACATCTTGCACCCTATACAACAAGCATATACATAGGTTGCTCCACTACAGCCTACATACATTGGTATTTGTGCCAAAAAATCAAAATTAAATGTTAATTTTCCATGTCATGAAAGGAGATCTCTGATGCTTGGCCTTCCATATATTGGAAACATTATGACTCGTCCCTTCAATTTTGCTTTGAAGGCTATAAAGAATCCAATTTCGAGCTATGAAAAAGGAGAGAGAATTCAACTTTGAGAGAAAAGTTACTCTGGATAAATTATTACTTCATATTGAGTATGCATCCCTTTGTATTTTAAGTCTGAACAAAGCGTTCTTCCCCTAAGATCTTCCCTTATTGATGGAGAACCTCTTTGTCTCCCTTATATGAGCTTGTCTTTGGTGGAGGATTGAAGTGGTGGAGGCTTGGCTGGAACGAACTTGGTTTCTCAATTTCAAACCATTCTGACACAAAAGTCTCTAATGTTTTCACTTCTGTTGATCATTTATTAAGAGAAATACCCCTTTCTTGTCCAATTGATGTCTTGAAAATATATGAGTTATTATCCATGGGAATGTTTGTTTTGTATATTAATGGATTATGCTATATAATGTGTGAACCTTTTATATTAGCACTATATGCTTGCTTTGCTTGTTTGTTGAGAACTGGTTGCAGGTATAAAGCTTTGGGTCAAAGTGTTCAATGGTGGACATCATCAAACATTTGGACAAGGTAGGTACCTTTCTTATCTTGCTTGCACATTGGTTTATATAGCATGTTTATGGGGAAGAGTTGATTTCTGCAGTCATAGATAGATTTTACTCATAACACACTATCATAAACTTGCCCTAGATTTTATGGTCCTTATACAATTATCAAACGAGTGGTTCCCATGTCCTACCAATTAACTCTACCTAGTCACTTTAATATCCATTATATTTTTAATATTTTTTTTTTAAATAAAGTGATTGGAAAGAAGTTCCAAACTCAAATCAGTCTCCTTGAGTTGGATGAAGAAGGTTCCATTTGGTTCTAGCCACAATCACCCTTGGACCAATGTGAGTGTCATCTACGTTAGTGCACCATGAAAGAAGTGTTAGTTAAATGGAAGGATATACCTCCAGAAGATGCCACCTGGGAGTCAAATACCATTCTACAACAATTTCCTCATCTCAAGCCTTGAGGGAAAGGTTTTGTTTCAAGTGGGAGGGCATGCTAGGGACCTAACGTCCCTAAACCCTCACGTAGGTAGAATAATACATTTTCCATGTAATAAAGGCTGACATTAGTTAATAACTCCCATTTAATAATGTGAACAATTATAATGTAAGAAGACTTAATATAAGATTATGCTTCTAGAAATATCTTCCTCTATAATGTTCTTTAGAAGATATAATTACTATAAATAAGAGTATAAGTAATGAGAAAGTATTTTCTTCAGAATTATTGTAATAAAGCTCTGATTTTGTGGAGGTTATCCCCTCGAAGAGGCAAGCGAACTTGTATTTCTATCAATAAAGGTATCATTTTTGGTGTTGTGATTCTATATATTTTGTTGTTATGATGGTATTTGTTGCGATATTTATGTTTTTCCTCATTATACTACATATGGTACCTTACACAAAAGGAATAGTTAGTTCCTGTTGATTTTGGTTTTTCTCACATGATCAAATTCATATCATCATCATATGATTGATAATATTACACTTCACAATTCAGTGATTTAGTTGAATGTACTAGTTTCCTTGCCATGTGTGAGATGCATCAAACCTTAGGAGGGGGTTACCCTTTAGTTAGTCCCCTGCATGTTCTAACATCAACAATTTCTTCTAGAGATATGACTCCACCTATTGTACCTTGGATATCAAGTCTAGGGACACCTTTTCCTTTTGGGGTGTTGATGCATGTCCCCTTATCGACATCAAAACATTCATTATGGGGGTTTGTCCTATGTTCCCTTATACCTATCCACCTCCTCAATTGGTTACCTTGGACCAAGACAAGAGCTTTATCATTGCTCACATACTTGGTCGAATATCACATGCTTGACTCTATCTCATCATGTAACCATCGATATTTTTACATACATCGATGATCTAGCCTCATATACAGTTCCTCATATTTCATTTCCTCATTTTACCATTGTACTAGCCCTCATTTTGAGCTCCCCTTTATTCAACTCATGCGAGATATTTGGAGCCCACTCCTATTCAATAGGGATTCTTAGGTTGTTTCCACACCCCTCCATCCAGGGTTGAGGTATCAGTTCTTAAGTACTCATATCAACAATAGCTATGATGTAAACCTAGTTCTTTCATTCAAGCATATGCATATCAGACTGATTGTTTCATTATATTTTACTCTAGCCCACTTTTTCCAGCATCATATTGTATTTGATACCTCATGTTGTCTCATCAATTCAACCCCTTCATGATGGGCTCACCATTGTAATGATTATCATAAGTTATCTCTATGAGTATGGGTATGCCTACCTTGTCCCTACTAAGATCATGCAACTTAACACCTTGTGACCCTCTTGTTGACATATGGTCTTCTTCGGCCTCTCATATGATTGGTTTGGCTTCCAATGAAATCTCTCTCTCTCTCTCTCTC
>CBVK0100190952.1:0-14424 GCA_900067695.1 Picea abies | reverse complement strand
TTTTGCAGAATGTTTTATGGATCACTTAATTAATTTCATGAACAATAATTGTCTTTATTCCCTTCCATTATTTCATTTTCCACTAATTACAAATCCCGTCACCTCCCATTTTCATTTTGCCACTCCCTGTTTTGAGATTAATTACAGTCAAGAGAATTTCAGTGTTAAAGCAGTTGAAAGTGACAGTGTCTTGCATGGATTACAATGATGTTTTATTGGTTTTCTTTGCAGTTGATTGTTGTTGTCATTGAGTAGTAACCATGTTATTTTACCCCTCATTTCATCATGTTTTTCTTAATAAAAACCTGTCGCATATCCCAGAACCCTTTTCACCCCCTGCTCATCGATCAACAATAAAACAATTTATATGGATTGGATTGCATGAGTCTGATACATTGTTGAGCCAAATCTATTTCATATTTTTAAAGGTTGTCATGTATAATTATTTAAAAGACTATTTTCTAATCGATCATGCATGCAGGATGCGTTTTTTCAGTCGAGGTAGCCATGGTTGAGGAAACAAAGGTAGAGGTAACTGGAACCGAGGCCTAAGAAGGCCCAGGCTCTCCATACATTTTGACGCTGATTCACAAGAGCTCAACCAATTGTTTCATGCAGATTTTTCAATTGGATTGGGCAGTGAATAGTAAAACCTAGGCCTGAAAGGCCTCTTTTCCAAGCCCCGCAAGCCCTCGGTATCCCTGTACCTCCTCATGTCTTATTGCAACTCGAGGTCCCGGAAAATGATGGATAGAAGGAGATTGTCCACTTGATAGTCTCCCAACATCATGGCTAGCCTAACTTGTCCTTGACTGCTCCTTCGCCTATTAACCCCATTTTCTAGGCTACCCCTTACTACTCGCCAGTGCAATCCTACCATGCTAGCAAGAGATTGAAAATTGAGGCCCACCATGTCCTTGATAAAGGGAAAGCCACTGCTGCCCCTTCCTCACCCTCCAATGGCTTTGACAAATATGTGTCTTCTTGGATGCATTTGAGGTGTTAGCACTCCGTAAATATGTTCAGCTGATAAACAAACGATGAAGGTAACTATTTCAACTAACTTTGAGACCTGAAACTAGCCTTTTGGATTTGGAGAGGGCTCTCTCGAGAGGTGCGGTCTCTGTGCAGGATATGGCTTTGAAAAGTAGTGGCTAGATTTAACACCTTTGATATAATGGGTTCTGGTTATATTGGCGCAAAGAAAGTAAAACTTGGGCTATGGAGTCGATTTGAGGAAATGACAGAGACAAATTAATTAATGACTGAACTTGAGAGGATAAGGCTAGTTGAGCAACAATTTTTAGTGTAAAATTGTAATGTATGGTGGGAGAAAAACAAAGGATGTAACTCGGAGCACAGCTACAGGAGAATTTAGAGTTATCTTTTAGAAGAAAACATTTTGTCTAACTGGCATGAACAAGGGGCGTTGTGCTGCGAATCCACAGGTTCAAAAATTCATTCCAAAATAGAAAGAAAAAGATATGAATAAAGATGACAGGAATCACATAAGCTAAAATTGCCAAAAGTGAATATGTTGATGGGAGGCACAAGGAGGTGTGTTAGCAAGAGATTGAAAACTGAGGCCCACCATGCCCTTGATAAAGGAAAAGTCACTGTTGCCCCTTCCTCACCCTCCAATGGATCTGACAAATCTATGTCTTCTCAGATACATTTGAGGGACGATTGTTCCTACCTGATAAGTGAGATTAGGCCTAAAGGCTCTGCACAACCAAAGGCAAATTCAAAAAAATCAAGAGGTGACAACAACAACCAAGAAAGGGTTGCATCACAGACTAGGAAATATGGCTTTTGAGTTTTATTTTGTCTATTGTTTTATGACAGTTGAATTCAAGGATCTTTGGACAACATATTTTGTTTTGGATATATGAGTATAATTTTTGAAATAATTTCAAATTTCATAAGATAAAATTGCCAAAATTGAATATGTTGATGGGAGGCACAAGGAAGTGTGTTTTTCTTAACTAATGGTTATGATATGATCGTTATGATTGTTATGATATAAATGGAGTCACAAGGGGTCCCAACTACTAGTTATTATTTATTTATGACCCTTATTTTAATTATTACTCTCCCCCCTAACTAAAGTTAGTTGAGTCTTTTAATTAACTTAACTAATGAGTTTGTTCAACTACTTCAACCAATTCTAATTTGTTAAAAGAAAAAGGAAAGGGAGGAACACAAGGAGGATATAAGCTTAAGCATACTAAGGTTTTCTCTTTGAGTTTATGTTGAGATAATTTATCTTTCATTCATTCATTATTCATCACAAGCCTAATTCTCTTTTATGATAGTAGGGTATTATTGTAGACAACAATATTCAGAGCTGAATCACATCATTCAGACACTTGTTTTTCAGAGGTGTTGATCTATCTTTGATAGTCTTTGTAGAATTCTCTGTTTGTGAATTAATTTTCATGACTGACAAAGGCTATTGTGCATAATCGAGTGGGAAGCAATCTGTGGCAAGATTATCCAAATTTTAGAGTTCAATTTTGGTTTTCTGTTAGAGGTCCTTTTGTATGTTCCATCGGGGATGTTTAAGTTTGACTTTGCATGAGATTTTGTAAGGAAAATGAATCTTTGGTGAATTTGAATGAAATAAAGGATTTCTTTATGTCTCATCTATCTTGATTATCATATTGGTGACTTTTTCTTCTATCTTTACATTTATTTCAGCAACTGATATGTTCAGAAAATTACATAAAAAGTGAATTTCTAGCAAGCTTTTGTTGATAAAAGACTAGCCTAAGAACTTGTAATTAATACTTTTGAGTTAGGATATATATTTTGTTGGCTATAAATATAGGGTGATATTCCCGTTTGTTGATAAAAGACTAGCCTAAGAACTTGTAATTAATACTTGTGAGTTTGTATGCTATTGTCATTGGCTGTAAACATAGGGCGATATTCCCGTCTATTTTTCTTTAGCCAAGCATAATCTGAAAATGCTTGAGTAAGATCATTTCATATCTTTTCCTCAAGAAAAGTATTGGTGTAGGTATTTTAAAAGATTCTTCCTTGATGGGTACTTTCAGTGCACCACTTCCTCCCACCACACAACATATTTCTATAATCAATATGATCTCTACTATGGTCTATCAATATTTCAAATCATCTGATCCCTGGGTTGTGCCTAGTCCTTTGGAATTCAATGTACTAGGTGACACTATGCCACTTAGTCCTGCTGAGGTTTCATATGATGCTATCCAATATTCCTCTCTCTTTAGAGGTCCAACATCTGTTATCATCCAACACCTATTCGTTTCCATTTTGGTTGGATTCCTTGTCCTCTGCTTTTGAATACATCCTACATGTTTTTCCATCGGACGAATCCATTATCGAAATTATCAATATCGACGAGTTACCTTGGGATGAAAACCATCATCGATCATCTTTTTTTCCTACTCTAGATGAAATTCAGGAATATATTCACCCTATATCCCCCCCCAATTTTTTTCATTCTTCCCAATATCCTATACTTACCCGGGATACTTCTTCTGAGGGAAATTTAGGCAACATCTATTCTACCATTGCTATCGATATTTTGATCAAAGAAGGTATAATGGAAAATGTTCATCTCGGTGCTAATTGTAGGCCTGAGGAAGTGGAAGCTTATGCAGCTTTATTTAAATAATTCCACAATGTATTCACTTGGATCTACGAGGAAATGCAAGGGATTGATCCTTCCATCGTTGTGCATGAGATAAAAACTTACCCAGGTGTTAAACATGTATGACAAAAACTTTGTCGGGTTCATCCTAAGAAAATCACAGCCATAAAGGCAGAAGTTGAAAAACTGTTGAAATTTGGCTTGATCTATCTTTCCCCCTTGACGGAATGGGTTTGTAACATCATTTCGGTTGCTGAAAAACAAGGAACCATTCATGTCTGTATCGATTATAGGGATCTCAACAAGGATTTTCCAAAAGACAACTACCCTACACCCTTCATCGACCAAATCATTCATAATTGCGCTAGAAGTGTTATATTTTCTTTCATGGATGGATTTTCAAGGTACAACCAGATTGATATTCTACTAGCTGATCAACATAAGACAACCTTCATCTACCCATTAGCACTAGAAGTTTCTCTTGGACTGCTCAAGTGCAAGCCTAACACATCATGAATAAAAATGTTTGATTGGATAACTTAGGTTTTAGGAAATTATGAGTGTGGTTAAATTAATCAAGAAAGCAATGAAACCATTGGGCATGGAGTCTATGAAATCTAACAATATTGACTTAACATCCTATGGGCAACAAAACAGGTCAAATAAGGCCCTAGATTAGTTCTGAGATCAAGTAAGTGTGAATGAAGAAATCACGAAAACACAATGTGTAGTTAAGGATGAAAAGAAACCTTCTTTCAATCACTACAGGAAGAATCTATAATAGTTAGAAAACCTTTCAAAACATCACAGAATGAAAAATATGTGTATGTGACAACTATTGTAATAATCCTTCTCACAACATCCTCAACACAAACTCTGTTCCTACAATCCTTATACAAATAGAACACATCCAATAAGATGAAAATGGAAGGAATATGATAGCACATAAAGAAAAAGACTAACTGATAAAAAATTCTTACTCATCAGCTGAGATATTTTCATAAAAAACTAAGACAAGTCTTTGAGGAAAACATCGAGTTATCATGCCCTGCAACTCATTATCATTTTTTGAAAACCTTCTAATAGACCTCCCGGGTCTCCCCCCTTATATTCTTTTACATGTGCCTATATAGAGAGAGATGAAACCAATCCTAAAGGCTCAATTCATAAAATTGCTTTCTAGAAATAGAAAGTTGTTACAACATCTTGACACTTGTAAAAATGAATTACAACTTCCTAGAAACTAGTCTTTAACACAATGACACATGTAAACTATGATCTATATTCCTGAAAACTAGTTCAACATAAAACAAATTCAAGTGGTAATATGGTGTTTTCTTAAATATGCTCGAATATCTACTGCCTGAAAAGCTTGAGAACTCTGCCACCTAACTGCCAGAAAAATTGAATCGACATGCTTTGCTACCTGTTGGTTTATGCTTGAGAATCTCGAATCTACCAACTAGTTTTAGATGACAACTTTTTGAATGATGCTTGGGCTCTCAGACCTAGATATTTGCCATTGGATTTTACATATGGTGCTCCTCTACAAGCTCTTGACAATTATTATACATTTGGTATTTCCTTTGTAACTGATCTTCGCATCGCCCAAAGGTTTTGTAGTGCACCTCTGATTTTGTAGCACCCAAATGTTCATGATGGACCACTTGTCTTTCATGGTTTTACCAGTGAAGTCTTTCTTCTCCAATATCATATATCTTGAAGTGATTTATGTAGACAAGATATTTGGACCATATGAAGATGAATCCATGTGTCTGAGTGTACTATGTATTGTGATTGTCTGTTAGCAATCAATTTCAACACCTATGATATTCGATGCTTTGGATTTTTTCAATTTAAATGTAAACTACCATCTGCTCATCAACATTTAACACTGTTGATCCTTGAGCTAATTTATTTCTTACCACTTGCAATTATCCAAAATAGAAGATATATAGCCATGAAGGAAATCATTTTCTGGGAATGGGCATGTGACCATGACCTCACAACATTTTCACTCCTCAATGATTCGTGTAGATGTTGTTGATGATTCTATTCTTTTTGATATGAGATGAAGGGAATAGAATTTCAATCCCTCAGAACCATATTTTGAAAAGCATGGAGTGCTCAATAGGTTGAAATGATAAATGCGTTTTCCTTCTAAAATCTCATTTGATATGAACTGTGTTGATCTTTCTTGTTGGAGGAAGTCAATTGGTACTCAACTCTTCTCAAGATGTTAGAAACCTCATTTTTGAAGGATCATGACTAATTCCTTCGAACATAGGCAACGATCTTCCAGGAAATATTTGAATTTCGATTTGTTTTTGATGTGTACACAGCCAAGGCCATGAGAAGGGTCAGGATTGCATAACATTTGGCAATAGTAGCTGTTGAAGCCATTGGTCCTCTGCTTGTGGTGCATGTGTAAGAGTTTTCAATAGCCTCAATACTTAGCTCTCCACTTGCTCGACGCCTGATGGCATAATAAAATATAGAGATTGGCCCCTCCTCACGAGCTTCTACCCTGGCTTTGGCACCTAGTTTGAGTGATGGAAGGTGATTTCTAACCCGTGGTTATATGTTGACATGTACTCGAGGCTAAAAGACTTGGAGATGGGAACTTATATATCTAGATTTGATTTTTATTGATGCTAACCCATGTTATATATTGTTTGCAGGTGCTTGTTAACCCATGTCTTGTGTGTTGACAGGTGGCAAATTTTCCTTTGATAGTTGGTTGACTTGGAATTTTTCCCCTCGACCAATAATTTTTTGTTTTAAACCATTCAAAGTCTGTTAGGAACCCGAGACCATAAAATCCAAACTTGGCTTTAATAAAACCAAAAAGTTAAAAAATTATCAAAATTGCTATAGGAACTTCAAGTGATAATCCTGTATTTTAACCGCTATAAATCCAAGTACTAACATTAGCTCCACAGGGGATGACATGATTCCAACGAGCTACCAAGAACCTACATAATAGTGGCCTTATCCATCTTCATCTCTGTCCATAAAACTATGTTCCTAGGAGCACTTCTGTTCTTTATTTGAAACTAAAAAATAACTACAAATAAGATGCTTGAGAAGTGAGCTTTATTATCCTACTCCTACCTAATCATCTTCTTCCATAGATTAGGTAAAATCATGCTTCCAATGAAGCCATACAATTATCTGACCAGTTGGAAAAATTCTTGATCTAGAAATGACGAATGAAGGAACCCATGGAATACAAAAAAGCCATTCAAAAATACAGGAGAACCAACCATCATTTGACAAGAAAAATTTGACATCTGTGTTGCTCAAAGACTCCAGATAATCACCAATAGGATCATAAAAGCCACCAATAAATACCTCTTCTTGTTGTTGTTCCAACTAAAAACTGGAATGCTTCTGCTGATGACTGGCTTTATATCTGTTTCCAATTTCCTCCATGTGTAAAAATGAAAATGACTATTGACTATATTCACTATTCTCAAGTTCCATCTGACTTAAAGAAAGATGATCTTTATGACTTGAATCTAGAGGAAAAATATCTTCAGATCCATAATAATCAGAAAAAATAGTAGCTGGTAAATGTTCAACATCTTGTTTATCATGAGTAATCTCTTCTACTGCAATATCCTCTTCAACACACAAGGATTTTTCATGGTTATCAGATCCTTTATACAACAAATCAAAGTCATGACAACATTATGGATAAAGTAAGTCAACTGCAAATGTTTCTTTGCAAAACGAATGAAAGGAAACATGAAAACCCTTCAAAGAATGAATTCTAGAAACTGGAAGGGATTGACACCATTCATGAGCATGTCCTTCTAAAGAAAATATGAACATCTTGATCAAGACATCGTCGTGAACAAAATCATGTTCAAGCATGCATTCATGAAAATTTAACAAGTGCTCACCGGGATGATCATGCTTGCTTGCTTTGAATCTCGAAAGATAATTGTCCCACTCAGTTATAATCAATATTGGATGTGGAAAACTGACTATATTTGAGAAATCACATAAAGCATACCTCCAAGCCAAGATAGTTTCCATTTCCATGGTTGTCCCGTATCAGTGAAATCGCTAACAGGTTCTTCCTTCATGTAGTGGAGTCGCTAGGTGAAAGATGCAGTCCTGAATATGTGACCAACCCTTGTTCACCATCAAAAGATGGATCTGATCATTTTCATTTTCCCAGGGAATATCTGTCATTCACTTTCGTGCCCAGCAGTGACACCAAAAATGTTAGCGCTAGAAGTTTCTCTTGGACTTCTCAAGTGAAAGCCTAGCACATCATGAATAAAAATGTTTGATTGGATAAATTGGGTTTTGGGAAATTATGAGAGTGGTTAAATTAATCAAGAAAACAATGAAACCATTGGGCATGGAGTCTATGAAATCTAATAATATTGACTTAACATCCTATTGGCAACAAAACAGGCCAAATAAGGCCCTAGATCAGTTCTGAGATCAAGTAAGTGTGAATGAAGAAATAGAGAAAAAAAAATGTGTAGTTAAGATTGAAAAGCAACCTGATTTCAGTTGCTACAGGAAGAAGCTGTAATAGTTAGAAAACCTTTCAAAACATCACAGAATGAAAAAGATGTGTATGTGGCAATTGTTGTAATAATACTTATCACAACATCCTCAACAAAAACTCTGTTCATGCAATACTTATTCAAACATAACACATTCAATAAGATGAAAATCAAAGGAATATGATAACACATAAAGAAAAATACTAACTGATCAAAAAGTCTTACTCATTAGCTGAGATATTTGCATTAAAAACTAAGACAAGTCTTTGAGGAAAACATCGAGATATCATATCCTGCAACTCATTATCATTTTTTGAAAACCTTCTAATAGACCTCTGGGGTCTCTCCCCTTGTAGTCTTTTACATGTGCCTATATAGAGAGATATTCCACCAATCCTAAAGGCTCGAGTCATAAACTTTATTTCTAGAAATAGAAAGTTGTTACAACAACTTGACACTTGTAAAAATGAATTACTACTTCCTAGGAACTAGTCTTTAACACAATGACACATGTAAACTACGATCTATATTCCTGGAAACTAGTTCAATAGAAAATAAATGCAAGTGGGAAGATGGTGGTTTCTCAAATATGCTCGAATAGCTATTGCTTGAAAACATTGAGAAATATTCAACCTAACTGCCATAAAAATGGAATCGACATGCTTTGCCACTTGTTGGTTTATGCTTGAGAATCTCGAATCTACCAACTAGTTGTAGCTGACAACTATTTGAGTGATGTTTGGGCACTCAGACTTGGATATTTGACATTTGTTTTGAAATATGTTGCTCCTCTACAAGCTCTTGATAGTTATGATACGTTTGTTATTTACTCTGTAACTGATCTTCGCAGTGCCTAAAGGTTTCGTAGTGCACCTCTAATTTCGTAGCGCCCAAATGTTCATGATAGACCACTTGTCTTTCAGGGTTTTTCCAGCGAAGTCTTTCTTCTCCAATATCATATATCTTGAAGTCATTTATGAAGACAAGGCTAATTATAGTCAAGAGAATTTCAGTGTTAAAGTAGTTGAAAGTGGTAGTGTCTTGCGTGGATTACATTGATGTTTTATTGGTTTTCTTTGCAGTTGATTGTTGTTGTCATTGAGCAGTAGCCATGTTATTTCCCCCCTCATTGCATCATGTTTTTATCAATACAAACCCCTCGTATATCCCATAACCCTTTTCACCCCCTGCTCATTGATCAACAGTAAAACAATTTGTATGGATTGGATTGCATGAGTTTGATACATTGCAGAGCCAAATCTATTTCATATTTTTAAGAGTTGTCATGTATGTTTATTTAAAATACTATTTGATAATTGATCACACATGAAGGATGAGTTTTTTTAGTCAAGGTATCCATGGCTAAGGAAATAGAGGTATAGGTAACTGGAACCGAGGCCCAAGAAGGCCCAGGTTCTCCATACATTTTGACGCTGATTCACAAGAGCTCGACCAATTGTTTCATGCCAGATTTTTCAATTGGATTGGGCAGGGAATAGTCCAACCTAGGGCTGAAATGCCTCCTTTCCAAGCCCCGCAAGCCCCCAGTATCCCCATACCTCCTCATGTCTCATTGAAACCCGAGGTCCTGGAAAATGATGGATGGAAGGAGATTGTCCACCCGACAGTCTCCCAACATCGTGTTTGGCCCAACTTGTCCTTGCCTACTCTTCCGCCTATTAACCCCATTTTTCAAGATTCCCCTGACCACTCGCTAGTGAAATCCTCCCATTCTAGCAAGAGAATTAAAACTAAGGCCCACCATTCCCTTTATAAAGGAAAATCCATTGTTTCCCCTTCCTCACCCTCCAATGGCTCTGAGAAATCCGTGTCTTCTCAGATGCATTTGAGGTGTTAGCACTCTGTAAATCTGTTTGAATGATAAACATATGAAGAAGGTAACTTTTTCAACCGATTTTGAGACTCGAAACTAGCCTTTCGGATCTGGAGAGGGCTCTCTCAGGAGGTGCAGTCTCTGCACATGATACATCTTTGAAAATAAGTGGCTAGATTTAACACCTTTGATATAATGGGTTCTGGTTATATTGGTGCAAGAAATTAAAACTTGGGTTCTGGTTCTGGTATGGAGTCGATTTGAGGAAATGACAGAGACAAATGACTCAGTGAATGAACTTGAGAGGATAAGGCTAGGAGAGCAACAATATTCAGCGTAAAACCGTAATGTGTGGCGGGAGAAAAACATACGAAGTAACTCGGAGCACCGCTGTGGGCGAATTCAGAGTTATCGTTTAGAAGAAAATGTTTTGTCTAATTAGCGTGAACAAGAGGCACTGTGAAACTAATCCACAGGTTTGAAAATTCGTTCTGAAATAAAAAAATATATATATAAATAAAGATGACAGGAAACAGAATCACAATACATCCAACTTCTACAGCTAGAATCTTTTCGTCAAGTTACATGACCTTTGCATTAAATTTCGGTCAAAAACTCAGATTACATACAATAGATGTCATCTACCAATTTTTCCAACCAACAATGTTTACATGAAAATGATCCCCATATATAGAAAAATAATGTCACCCTTGGCAGCTAGGGTCGAACTACTCCCTCCTAGAATCATGGATCTATTTTCTTTGAAAGAGAACAATAACTTCAATGGATTCACTAAAAATAGAAAACCCAACTTTGCCAAATCATAATCGTAATTGTAACAGAAATATTCTTTACAATAATTGATCATGATCAAAATTCGACCATATGGTTGTGATGAGTCATCCTGTGCATTGTTAGACACTCTGTCCCCTTGCACAACAAGTTTGCTACGCAACAGTAACCTACAACAAAACACACAGCGGATTGTGCAACAAACTGGGAAAATAGGTGTTAAATATTACATCATATCTCACTTATAAAAAGCTATTGTCCAAAACTGAGTGAGGTTTTTGTATTTAATATTTTTATAAATAAAAACCTCTCTCATATTCTTGAAATTAATCTCCATCTGGCCAGAATACGTGTCACAAAAACATGTCTCGGACAGGAAATCACAAAAACTAAACAATTTTGCAAATGTGAGATAGGATTTTATTATTTGGTTTGTATTCGACAAAAACCTCTCAGGTATTTTCAAAATTCCTCTCCATTTGGTCAAAAAATGATCTTGAAGTTGACCACTAAACCAGTAATTTGTGCAGTGCGACCTGTAGCTTCTACGCAGGAAAATCCACTGCACGACAACATCCTATGCACGACGAAATCCACTGTGTGACAACATCCTATGTGTGACAACCTTATTTGCAAAACAACAACCTTTTCACAACAACATCCTCTGCACAACAACCTTCTTTGTGTGAAAGCATCCTCTGTGTGACAACATCCTCTATGCAACAACATCCTCTATGTGATAGCATCCTCTGTGTGACGACATTCTCTGAGTGACAACATCCTCTATGTGACAACATCTCTTGCACGCTGGACAGTGAATTTTGCAGTGCACAGTTGCAAATGGAAATGGGAATAAATAAATGATAAATTTCCTTTTGAAAATGACCCTTGGAGATGTTAGATGCTGCCAGTCAAAAAAACAATATGGGTGCTAACCATAGCTATCAAAATCATGGTGCTAAGAGCTAGCTCCAATGGGGATGTTATCCTCCCTATGAGATAGCAAAGAACAATAGACTAGGTGCTAATCCATTGGGATTCTCCCAAACTCAAATTTCTAAGTGCAACTTGTAACCTACATCCACTAAAAACCCAAAACTGTATATGCTCCAAACTGAAATCCGAAACTAAGCTGAAAATAAAAACTGTAGATTGCTAAAAGAAATGCTCGTAGTACCGATCTTATTCTCACTCCTACCTACCCTAACTGCTGAAAAAGATGTCAATCAAGTGAAATAAAAATGCCAGTGCAACCATGCAAGCACTTAATCAACTTTTTTCTTTCTTTGCACATGCTTTCTCCAAAGTCTGTTTATTGATAAGTCATTCAAAAATTTGTCTATAAATTCGAATCTCAAAAAATCAAAAACATTGAGATTGTTTGTCACCTCCAACAAAAATACAAATGGATTTTCCAGAACGTGCATAAAACAACAATCATGTTTCACCCCTTCCACTGCATCCTTGTTTTCATGTAATTCAACCTATTGATTACCACAAAAAGGCTGAAAAGTATGTTGAGACTGCTGGAAATAACAGTCTTCTGAATAAGAAGATAGTGCTGACTGAAATGAAACCCCTAGTGGCAAGAAATCCATATATAACACTGACATTGATTGACCATCATATTTATTTCCAAGATGATAATTGATCACAGCTTGCAAATATGAACTGAAATACCCTTCCATCTAATCAACAATAGGGTCATTAAAGGTATGAGAATGTTTTTGGTCCTCTTCACTGATAATAATTTGCTCATGTAAAACAACGTCACTATGAATGCAGTCATACTTCATTTCTTCCTCTGTTATCTCATGATTTTCTTTTAACAATTCAAAGGAAGAAAAGCATAATGGAAGATAACTTTCATTGGCAGGTCCATTTCTTTCTTCACATTCAACATCACGCCTGGAGGATTTCTGATTTGAAACATTATAAATATTTTTCTTCGTCAATTTGAAAGATGCAAAACACAATGGAAAATTTATTTTCTCTAATTCAAAACTTTCTTCATTTTCTTCACTATTGTGATATGCACATTTGCCAATTTCTTTGGGTTGTTGAAAACAATCATTTTCATATTTGGAAAGTGCAACTGCTTTTTCTAAAGAGTCAACCTCATAAGAATCATTGTAACCATCATACCTGGGTTCACCAAAAACCTTTGTAATTTCATCAAACATGAAAATTGAGGCAGCAACTTGTTCTTCTGCAAGATGACCTGCAAATTCACATTCATGGCCATCCACAAATGTATACATAAAACAGTGGGTTTCTAGCTCATGATAGCATCGATCTAAATTGAAATCAATATCAAAGCAATTTGGGTGAGTAGATTGTTCTGCAAGATGATCATCATTTTTTTCAAACACATCCTCATGACATCCTTCAGGAAAACTTATGACACAATCAACCTCCTACATATTATGCACAGTCTCTCATTCCTCAGCTTTCAATTTCTCATCCAAAATCTGCTTTTGCAGCTCCTTACATGCTTGAATGTTGTCTGCAACTTTTTGAGCATTGTTGAACATCTGCTACAAAGACATAGAATTCCTCTCCATCAGAAGAAAATATAAGTTTTATTGAAAGGTTGTTACATAATGGAGCATGGCAGTAGTTTCAAGAGGTTGGACTTCTTTAGGTAGTTTATAATAAATACTAGCAAACCTCTTATTCAAATTTGAGATAGTTTCATATCTCATTCTTTGCATGGCATAAAACTCTGAAAGGATTAGATTCCATGACTTTATCTCACCCCAAAATCCATAGAAATCTTCCCTCAATTCATCCCATGAGCTAATCGACTGAGGATGCAAATGTCTAAACCATGCTTTGGAATCTCCTTGTAAGGACTGAGAAACGACCTTCACAGACACATCATCGTGTTCAATATAAAAAATATCCATAAAATTCTCAAATATTTGAATATGTTTTTCAGTTGAATGTCCATCGAGCTCTCTATCAAACCTAGGAAGGTACTTATAATGTTTCAGAGGAAATTCATGAAGGATGGAAGGCAATTTAAGAGGACTGTAACTTTCTTGAATCTTGGAGGGTACAGGATTAAGAATAGAAGGTACAATATCAAATTTGGTTTCATTAAGCACACAAGAATGATCATGAACATCATATGGGTAAGAGGAAGGAGCTTGGTGAATATCGGCTCTACAAGAAGGAGGTATACCTATAGTGTGCAATGAAGGATATACAAGGGTAGATCTCTAGGATTCATTTAAATGCAGTAAGTGAAGAAATATTCTTTTGAAAAAATCAGGAAAGGAAAAGAAGATATTGATAAAATAGAAAAGTACTTCTTGAACTAAACTTAAGCTCGAGTGCCTTATTTTTCCATACTTCTCCAGTGGAGTCTTTGAATCACATTTGAATCTTGATTGGAGTCACCATGAAAACTTTATCTCTGGATTCTTCTACCAGTGGAATCACCTTCAACCGAGTTTCTGATGTGTAGAGTCACCAGAGAAGAAATACAACCAATATGTGCCTAAGTGTTTGTGCAAGATACCAGATATATAAAATATGTAGAATAGAAATAAAATGCTAGAAATGGCAGAATAACAGTATAATATCCAGCATAATCTTCACAATACACAGAAATAATATGTGAAATAGCA